>APFE031252257.1:277751-310819 GCA_000404065.3 Pinus taeda
TGTTAGCACCTAAATCTACCTCAGGCTGAAGGAAGGCAGTTCTAGGGTAACATCAAACCACGCTTAACCTGGTAGTTAGCCCTACCAGGTCAGGAGAGGGCTCTCTCTTTGTCAATCTCAATTAGAATATTGGCAACTAGGGCTTGAGATGACTGAAAATAAATGTTGATTTTAGGCTAGGTATATTAGGTCAGAGGATTTTGTTTGATTTTTAGGTTTTGGTTTCTGGATCAAATGAAGAAGGCAGCTTTGGGTCCGGGAAATCAACTCAAATTTGCAGGAGGTTCTGTGGGGCGAGATAGGGAGGTGTTTTGGCACTTTGAATTGGGTGTCATGGTAAGTCTAAATATTGATGAGGAGTTTTAGAGGGCATGCAAAGTTTAAGAGTCCTCTTCAAACAACAGAAAACATTAAAAACTAAATGTATCCTCAAGGCAAAGCACTGAATATCAATGGATTCCACCTAATTCTCTTGATTCATTTAGTTATGAAAAAAGAAATATATGTTGGTACATATACACATAAGAGAAACTAAATAACAAAGGAATAAACAATTCCAAGACACATTACCACAAGAATACCACAAAATGCTGCAAAACCCTAGTTCATTTCCTTGCCAAACTACAGAAGTGTTTTACAAATAAGCTCAATGCATCCACAAGAGTCCAACCTTGACAAATGACTAAGAAAGTACATGATATAGGCATAAAACCACCTATGCTAGCCATCAAGGGTTGAATCCATGAGTCAAGTAGTTGTTTCAACAACATCTAAACTAGGAACTAGAAAATAGGCAATGGAACAACTTGCCTCTAAAACTATGGAAACTAATTCATCCAACCTCAAACCACCTCTAGCCAATGTATCTACACCTTCAAGTCATTTTTCATCATATTCACATCATATTACATCATATTACATCATATTACATCTTTAAATTACCAAGGAGGAAAGAAAAAGTCAACTGATAGTCAAACTAGGTGAAATTCTGAATTTTTAGGCAAAATTGGCAAACATTTGCCTGATACGTAGTGCCCTGAGCTTGATGTGCATCACCACTTCAAGGCTTATTTTGAAGTTTTTCCACTTCACCAAATCAGGCCCAAAATAGGTTGTTGGAAAGATCTACCTGTCTAGTTTCTAGAACACTTTGAATTTTTTGATTTGGACTTGATTTTCCCCTCCAAAAATCATTTCTCCCAAGACTGGTTCCTGTGGGTCCAAAAAGTGGCAGTGAGGGCATTTTTTAGGTGTTGTTTACCCTTTAGGTGACCCAGATATCCTCCAAATTTTATGAAACTTTCTGGGTTTCATTTTTTTCCATGAGGAATCCAAAAATGCAAGCCATTTTGCAAAATACTGGGCCAACTCAATGCGCAGTGCCATCAACTGAAAATTCCTATGTTTTTAATTACAAATTTGTGAAATGACAAAAATTTCTCAAAATTTCTCCAAATTTGGCAAGAGGCAAGCCTATTAACTGCTTTGTTAAGCTAATGAAGCTTCAGCCAAAATTCTAATTTTATCTTGTTCCTTCCCTACCCTCAAGGTTCTCCTTAACTTAGCTTTTAGCCTATTTATCCTTGTCTTGCAAATTTTATTCCGATCAAAGTAATGATAAGCCATATGGCATAGCATTTTCTTTTCCTTGTTAGCTTTCTCAGGCATCTTCTCAAGGTGAATGTTCACCCTTTCCAACCATGACTCTCGATCAGCCTCAATTTCTTACTCAAGGGATGTCATTTTAATTTTATTTCTCTTTGCCTCTTACCTATTTTCTCTAATTGTTCGTAGCTCCATAATAGCTTGCTTGTCTTCCAGTTGCTTATTTTCCTGCTCAAGATAGTTGATGATCCATTTGGCCCTCTCAAGGTCAAGTAATAATGCTTGGATTTCAGCCTCATTATCTTTAATAATCATATCCTTGAGGCTTGAGCTTTGAGAGCCCAAATCATTGTCATCCTCCTCAATCAACACAAAACCCCTGTCTTGCCCTTCAGTAGGGCCCTATTCATGCATTTGTTGCTTTCAACCTTGGTGAAGATAGCATTTTCCTATGGTCCGGTGAAGAGAACAAGACCCCTTCCACCCCGGTGGAGATAGTACTCGTTTGGTAGCTACAAAAAGCATCCTAGTGCCTCTTTCATAAGTAATAAACACAGGAATATGAGCCTCTTCTGTTTTGTTGTCAGGCTCTTTTTGTAGCCTGGAAGGTTCACCTTCCTCTTAAGGATCTGTAAATATTTGAGGCCCCTTGAAGCATTCATGGGCAATGAAAATTTCCCATGGCACTCCCAACTGAGTGAGCTGATTTTTGATGACAGGAAAATGATAAATATTATTGAGTTGTTGTGTATATGGTTTTATTTTTGTAATCACAATCATCCTCCCTATTTTTTTACATATGAAATAAGGAATACTCATCATTCTAACCCTGGTGAAGTGCATAAGTAATCTGATATGGTAGGCATAAAGTCTGGAGAACCTACCCTCACATGTGAAGTATTTAATGATAAGTTTCATGAGTGGAACATACTGGTCCTCCAAGAATTTGAAAGGAAACACCCTACTAAGTTTACCATGGTATTTGGCCTTGATATAAGGTTCATAATGATGTTTATTGATATTCTACCTTTTGTTCCACTTTTCCCCTATACCTAGCATTCTTGTAGCTTCTGCAATAATCGTTGGTGAAAGAGTGAAATTGATCCCCACAAGGTGAACCACATTATTTTCCATATTTATGACAAACTGACTTGCTAACTCATGATGGTATTCGACCCTCTCAACCATCTCACAAAACTCAAAACGATATTGATATCTAAAACATGTGGTGGAAGGAGGACAAGCAAGGAGTTCAGTCATGCTAATAGGTTCCTCCCTAATAATTTTTCCACCCTTGTGAGGTCTCTTGGGTTGTACATTTCTTTCCCTTCAGCTATCACTAAGTGTTTCTTCTTCAAAACTTGATTCACTACTTCTTGCCATGGTGCTTGTCTTAGGGAGTTGATGTGATGATGATATGGTGGAAAATGATAATGGGTGAGGAAAAGGAAGATGAGTATGAAGAGATTTTGTAAATGTGGAATGGAGTAAGGGAATAAAGGGACAGGTTTAGGAAATTAGGGTTTTGACTTATGAGGGACTTAGGGTTTGATGAAAGGAGTGATTTTTCTTAGGGGAATGGGAAAAGGAAAATGGACTTAATGGATTGATTTAGGGCAATGAAGTATGGAAAAAAAAAAGGAAAAAGATGTTGGTTTTGTTATGGAGTGAAAGTTTTGCAATGAGATGAAAATATATGAAGACAAGCTAGGGTTTGACTTTCAAGATGTAAAACTCATGAAGAAAACATGAAGAAGGCTAAATTTAGCTCAACATCAATGAAAACTTACTTGTAGGAGAGAAATGTAGCATTTGGGAGAGTTGAGGGTGAACTGGAATGCTTTTGGAACCTTCCTAGCCAATGCGCAGTGCATTGGGCCCAATGCACAGCGCCTTTGTATTTTAACACTGGATGAAATTGGCTGATGTGCAACACCAGTCTGATGCACAGCGCCAACCCTCTGATGCGCAACGCCAGGCAAGTTTGCTGCAAAAATAAGGTTTTCTTCCTCTTTTGCTCGATTACCCTCTAAATTGTGGTTTTGGCTCCTCAAAGATGTTTTGCACAATGAAATGGATGGCTAGCATGAATTCACTTTATAAATGGATGCACTTTAATTTATCCTCATTGCAAACCAACTTTTATAAATTCTTAGTCACTTTTTCTCAAAAAACTCTGTTTTTCTTATGAAGTTTGACTTTTCTTGATCAATTGGTGGACTGATGCATTGGTGCTTTTGTTTTTGCAGTGGCTGGAGTTGTCAAGGTGACCAAGAGTATCTACTGAGATTATTACATATAGAAACACTTATATTACATCAAATTTGTACATGAAATGGAAAAAACTTTGTTTTCACTCAACAATAAATTCATGATTCTATGAACTTATTAATCCTCCTCATGTGCTTGCTGACCTTTTATTCATTTTTGGATGACCAAAATGTCAAACCCTAAACCTTGTGAAAATAAAACCCTACAACTATTTTTTGTAAATGAAATGAAACAAGATGACAGTAAATGACATGAAAAGTGTGAGCAGAGGTTAGCAAGATATATGTCATGAGGGAAAAGAATCTGAATTGAGCCCTACCATCAGTTGATCCATGACCTAATGGAATGCAACTGATCAGATGAGACACCTAATATGCATGCAAAAGAGAAATTTGATCACTGATGGAGGTATGAAGATACTAAAACTAACATTGGCTCCAATGGGGATGGTGGCTCCTGGGACGTGCCAAGAACCATAGATCTCGAGAAAAACAGATAAGCGCCTTCATTCAGTGGGCAATATGGAGTCAATAACTTTAGAACACCCAAAAAAAATGCCTTGACTCAAAACTGACTCAACTATGACTCAAAAACTAACACTAAATAACTAAGACTGAAGCCAAACATTCAACTTCATAACCTTCACTTCGGGCCCCAAGCTGAATGAATGATGATAGTGCAAACTTTGCAATGAAAGAAATAAAATGGTATGTACAATGATAAAATGTGATAGAAAAAAACTTCTCAGAGATAGTACCATTTTAGAAGCCAACCATTTATTGGCCCTCCTGGACAATCTTCCCCATTCGTTTCTTTGAGTAGAAAAGCATTTTGACCTATATATGCAGCAATTCCCTATGGTCCCTTCCACAGGTTCTTGAACTTGTCGTGTTTGCCTTTATCCTCGTTTCTAGCATCCCATTTAAGCACTATGTCTTCAATTTGAAATTTGTCTACCTTTGCCTTTTGGTCATAAATATTCTTAATTTTCTCTTGTAGCTTGAAGGTATTCTGAAAAATTCCTCTCTCCTCTGCTGTAAATGGATCATTTGGCTTATTCTCCACTAAAAATGATCTTCCTCACTGCCAGCTTCTTGCAAAAGTTTAACAATCGGGATTGCGAGAGATGTCGAGAATACCATGTCAATACCATATAAAATCTTGAACGGAGACATGCCAATTGACTTCTTTTGTCTTACTCTATCCACCCATAGTGCATTAACTAATTTTTTATGCCAGATCTTCTTATTAGTTTCCACCAGCTTTTTAATGATGTTGACCAATGATTTGTTTGAAGATTTAGCCAATCCGTTACCTTGTAGATAATATGCAGTAGAATATCCCAAGGTAATATTGTATTTGCTACAAAGTCAATCATCTTTTTGGACTTGAAAGAAACTACGTTATCTGTAATAAGTTTGTTAAGATAGCTAAAACGTGACAAAATATTATTTTCAAAAAATTGAATTATTACTGAATTTGTAGCCTGCCGAGTGGGGATCGCCTCAATCCACTTTGTGAAATAATCTATTATTGTTAAGATCCACTTGTGTTGAGTTGAAGATGTGGGATGAATCTCTCCAATAAAATCTAGGCCCCATTGCTAAAATGGTGCACTAACTTCGACTGGCTTGAGAGGTAGAGGCTGCAAATTTCTCCTTCCCTGAAAATCTGGCATTCATGACAACTTGTGATAGTTTTATAAACATCAGCAAATAGGGTAGGCCAGTATTACCCAGCTCTCAAAATTTTGTTAGCCATCGTCTTCCAAAATAAGTGACCTCCACAATCTCCCTTATGAAAATCACTCATGACTTGTTTTGCTTCCTCTTCGGTCAAACAATTCAGCAAAATGCCTCTGGGATCCTTCCAATAAAGTGCATTGCTCAAAATACAAAATCTAGCAGCCTTGAGTTTCAGAGTTCTACCTTTATTTTTAGCCATCCCCGGTGGTGGTCAAAGGCGCTGAAGCATGTATACAATATTTGAATACCAAGGAGAATGGAGAAAATTTTCAGATACCTGAATCAATGAACTATCTTCATCTTCTTCAGACATGGATACAATTAGGTTTATGTCCAATGCATGTAAATTAGACTCTGCCATCATATCTTCTAGACCCTACCCCTTGATTAGCTTTGTTGGCTTTATCTCCAAGTCATATTCTAGCAATGCTGCAATCCATTTGCCTCGCCTACCTTCAGGATCTGTTTGTACCAAAACATCTTTGATCGCTGCGTTAGGGACATAAGCAAGAATATGAGAGTGCAGAATATATACCTGAAAATCTTTCAAAGCTTTCACCATGGCGAGAGCTTGCTTCTCAATAATGTCATATCTCAAGGCTACATCTCTTATTGTCTTACTGAAAAAGACAATCGGCATTTCCAGCTGATCTCTTTTATGCATTAGAATTGCTGGCATAGTATGTTCAGAAGTGAATGAAAATAATATAAGATCCTGTGAATAATACGGACTGATCAAAATCGGAGCTGAAGAAAGAGCCAACTTTACCAAGTTAAAATATTTCATAGCTTCTTCGGTCCACATGACCACACTATCCTTCTTCAACATATTTGTAATTTCCCTCAAGTGTTCAACTAGATTAGGCACAAAACGACATAAGAAGTTCATATTACCATTAAATGCTTGGATCTCTTTCTTATTACATGGAAAATATATTTTATATATAGCTTCCATGCTAGCAGGATCGATGCGGATTCCTTATTTTGATATTATGTGACCAAGAAGCTTCCCCTCATCCATGGAAAATAAGCTCTTTTTGGGATTGAGTGATATTCCATATTTTCTGCAATGCTGAAAAACAATTTTCAGATGGTAAAGACGCTCTTCATCAGGATTTGAAAAGACAGTCAAATCATCAAGATATAATACTAAAAACACATCTTTTTCATTTGTGAAGGCCACGTCCATGGCACGCACTAATGTTGCTCCAACATTCTTTAAACCGAACGGCATCTTTGCATAGTGGAATTTCCCCCAAAGAGTGGTGAATGTTGTCTTGTCCCTGTCATCTTCATGAACAAAAATTTGATTGTAGCCATAATACCCATCGAGTAGTGACATACGAGATGCTCCAACTACTCTTTGGAATATGTGACCCATTTTCGGCAACGGCTAGTTATCTTTCAATGACACTTTATTCAAATTTCTGAAATCTATGCACATTCTAATCTCACCTGTCTTCTTCCTCACAGGTACCAAATTGGAGATCCAATTTGAAAATGTGATCGGAACGATTATACCAGCCTTGTACAATCAATTCACCTCTTTTTCTATTAATGGAAGCAACTTCGGATTTATCCTTCTCAACTTTTGGTGAAATGGCTTCTGATTTGGCTTAATTGGAATGATATGTTGAATTATACTTTTGTCGTACTCCTTTAAATCTGTATAGTCCCATGCAAATACATCAGAAAATGAAGAAAATAAACTAATGTATTTATCTTTTACCTGAGGAGGTAATGCCTTTGACAACTTCACCATCTTTGGATTTTCTGTTGTTCCGGTATTTACATCTTCAACGCCCTTCTCGGTTGGCACTAAGCTTGGTTTCTAGGCTGCATCATCTTGATCAAATAATTCCTCTAATGGTATAAGGCCTTTAGGGATGACATTATCTTTCAACTGTAAGACTTCTATCTGATTGACCTCTATTTCTGGTTCACCATCATCTTTCTCACCATCTATAGAAGTGTCTTTATATTTGCCTTCATTTTGTAGAAAATCTTCAATCTCTTTGTCATCCTTAAACACCTGCCAATATCATAGATTATGAGGGACAGTTGGGTGATGCTTCACATGAATTTCAAACTTATTATTTGAATTCATTAGGATTGTTAAGTTACTTGCAGCTGTAGAAAGAGAATCTGCAATAGCATTTTGTGTACGAGGAACACATGTCAAAGTATGATCTGGAAACAACCTTAGAATGTCTAAAACTGCATTATGGTAAGACCTCATTTGAGGATGTTTGGCTTGGTATTCACCCTTGACTTGTTTGATTACTAATTAAGAGTCACCATAAACTAAAATTCTCTTCGCATTCAACTTCTTGAGTATTTTCAAGCCTGCAATCAGTGCCTCATACTTGGCTTCGTTATTGGAACAATCAAAATCCAATTTATATGAACAAACTCTTACATTACTTGGGACTTTATCTAGTAGGAAAACAAGGCTGTGTATCCAAATCTTAATTCCTACACCTTCCTTACCTACTACTCCATCGAAATCCATACTCCACAAACCAGCTTCTTCCTCCAAGTGCTGGAATTCTACCTGCTCTTCTACCCTTGGCTATTGTCCATCAATTTTCTGCTGTTGGCAGAATGTAGATTGTTTAGCGGTACTTTCAAGCCTTTGTCTCTCTTGATCAAGTACCGCGCTGAAATTTTCTGTTATCTCTGGAATATTTTCCACTTCAACTAGTTGACTATTTACATCATTAAAACCACTGTCAGAATAAAGACAAAAAGATTCTAGATCTGTATGTGCATAGTTAATTGGATGATTCAAAGGTTTCTCCTTGCTTGTGATCATATATTTCATCTTCTTCTCCCTATATAATTTTCTCAGCTAACCAAACATGGCAATAGTGGCATAGGAGAAATCTAATTGAAATGTCCCTTTCAATTTTGCACCCCACGACCTAGATAAAAGCATGCCAAATCTAGGGGGGAATGTCGGCCACAACTACATCAATGAGAACATTCTTTGTTGGAATCTGATCTAAAGTCACGACAAAATCCTTAATAATACCAATACATCTGAGCCTATTGGAATCAAAGGAATAAAGGTCATGATACTTGCGAGTGATGTCCAAACCCAATTTTTCCATAATTTCCTTTGGCATTAGTTTGTGAGATGCTCCTGAATTGAACATGGCATTGTGCAAGAAAAAACCATGCAATCTAAGGCTGATGTAGAACGAGGCTACTTCACTATCCTCAGATTGGCCTTCTAATGTCGGACCAAAAATAAGCTCTGGTTGGTCATCTTCTACATTAACCATATTAGACAGGGGGTCTACATTCAAAATATTTGACACTTGACTCTTATAACTACTATTCTTCATTTATTCAGTCAAAGGTATCGACACTTTTAACTTAGCAATCTCATTCTCTAAGCTAAAGGTTGTAGTTTTATCTACCTCTTTGACTGGAGCATCCTTCTTTTCAGACTTTTCCTTTGCTGCACTTGGCTGATTTGACTTCTCATTTGCAGATTTCACTTTGTTGGAAGTAGGATCGGCTGGCTCCTTTCCTTTTTTCTGAACATTTGGAGAATCATTCTTTGGTTGTGTTGCTTCCTTCCACTTTTGAATTGGATTGATTGGTACATCCCTGTTCCTGAGTGAATACTGTCTTTGTTGTGTTGTCAGTGCATTCATATATCCCCTCTAATATTCATCTGATTCTTCTTCTAGGACTATTTCATCGGCTAATATAAAATCTTCATCTTTCTGTACAGTTGGGCTTTCTGAATATTCCTCATCCTCCGTGATGTAGATAGGAAAACCATCTGCTGTAAAAAAGTGATTCTCCTCTCCTATTAGATTCTCATCATCCTCTGACGCCAAGCCATGCACATAGTTCTATTGTAGAGGTGTTTTGACTTGTTGCTGTGTTGATTGATCTTGTGCTCTTTGCTCCTGTTGTTTAATCCTGAACTGTGGTTGTTTTTGATCATGAAAATTTGGATTTATGATTTGTGCCTTGGACTTATCTGCAATTATGAATCCGACTGACGATGAACCACACTGGTTGGTTCAAAACAGGTCAACAAATGAAATTGCATGTGATTTAAGCCAAAGAATCTCTCAAAAATTGTGAATCTATCAAACATTTTCCCAATTTTACGAAGAAAATGATCAGAGGAAGATTATTCTTCCTTTATGGTCACTTTCTTCTCGGTCTTCATCCTAGCTCTCTTAGCTAGCAGATTTGTCTCCACACTCACCGCAATTTTCTGCATATCCTCCAATGTAGCGCGATCTTGTTCTCTCAATTGGTATGCCATGTTGGGATCAAAGCCACAGTGAAATATCAAAGCTAGCCCCACTGGAGGCTTGATATCAGCTGGAATAGCATTATAGACAGTATTGAATCTTACACAGTAATCTTGGACACTTTCACCAACATTCCTCTTTATATTTTCATACTCAGAAAGAATTTGGAGTGGATTTTTCTTTACCTCCCAATGATCCAGAAATTGTCTATGAAGAACTTAAAATGTATTGATAGTCCCTGCGGGAAGTGCTTTGAACCACTTCCGCACCTCGCCTACAAAACTTTGCACAAATAATCACATAGTCACATTATCTTCATCTATCTCATGAAGATCAAATAAGTCGTTCATCCTATCAACATGTTGTTGCGTTATGATACCTTGGGTAGCATCAAACAATGGAATTTTACTTTGGTAATCAGCAAGCATAGCATCCAAGTTCTGTGGCAAAACAAGAGGTGCATATTTGGCAGCCATTGCTCAAGGTGGATTGGAAGCTGGCCTTGGAGAAGCAGGAGGATTTATAACAACAACAATAGTCAATATGATGGGTGTATGAGGTGTTGAAGGAGGAGAAGAGATGATAGATGTTTGAGGTGTTGAAGGGGAAGAAGAGATAACAGATCTCTACTCAGATATGGTAGGTTGCACAAGAAGAGTGGGGATAAAATGAGGTTGAGAATGAACTTCAGAACTAGACAAGACAACGGATGAACCAAGAGTAGCAGATGCAAATTCTAAGAGCTCGGGAATATTGGTAGCCACAATAGATGTTTGAAGTGAATTTAAAATATAAGCATCAATTGATCTATTCACTCTTTCAGTTTCAAGATATTGGAAAAATTCTGGATTTAAAACAGTATCACCAATCACATTTTCAGATTTAGTTTCAAACAAAGATAGATCAAAATGTTCATCAAACGGGAGATCTTCGAGATATTGAAATACAACTGGGCATGAATGAGATCGGAAAACTGGTCTAAGACTCAAAGAACTTTCTTGCCTGAGTATTCTTGGAATGAGATTTGGGTTTTCAAACACGGGATGAGGATTAGGATCAGGATTGGCCCTAGTGTATCTTCTGGAAGACAGTGTGTTGAATTTTTCCCAAATTTCAAACAGATATTACAATCTTTTTAGCTAAATGAATTTTAAACCTATCATCCAAAAGTCTAGAATTGTCTTCAAAGTACTAGGGTAATCATTTTTAGTTTCTTCCCCAGTATGGTTGCCACTATGTTAGTTCCTAAATCTACCTCATGCTGAAGGAAGATAGTTCTAGGGTAACATCAAACCACGCTTAACTTGGTAGCTAGCTCTGCCAGGTCGAGAGAGGGATCTCTCCTTGTAAATCTTAATTAGAATATTAGCAACTAGGGCTTGAGATGACTAAAAATAAATGTTGATTTTAGGCTACGTATATTAGGTCAGAGGATTTTGTTTGATTTTTAGGTTTTGGTTGCTGGATCAAATAAAGAAGGCAGCTTTGGGTCCAGGAAATCAACTCAGATTTGCAGGAGGTTCTATGGGGTGAGATAGGTAGGTGTTTTGGCACTTTGAATTGGGTGTGATGATAAATATAAATACTGGTGAGGAGTTGGAGAGGGCATGCAAAGTTCATGAATCCTCTTCAAACAGTAGAAAACATTAAAAACTAAATGTATCCTCAAGGTAGAGCACTGAATATCAATGGATTCCACCTAATTCTCTTGATTCGTTTAGTTATGAAGAAAGAAATAGATGCTAGTACATATACACATAAGAGAAACTAAATAACAAAGGAATAAACAATGTCAAGACACATTACCACAAGAATCCCACAAAATGCTGCAAAACCCTGGTTCATTTCCTTGCCAAACTGCAGAAGTGATTTACAAATAAGCTCAATGAATCCACAAGAGTCCAACCTTGACAAATGAATAAGAAATTACATGATATAGGCATCAAACCACCTATGCTAGCCATCAAGAGTCAAATCCATGAGTCAAGGAGCTATTTCAACAACATCTAAACTAGGAACTAGAAAATAGGTAGTGGAACATCTTGCCTCTAAAACTATGGAAATTGATCCATCCAACCTCAAACCAACTCTAACTGATGTATCTACCCCTTCAAGTCTTTTTGCATCATGTTTACATCATATTACATCATTAATTTACCAAGGAGGAAAGAAAAAGTCAACTGATAGTCAAACTAGGCGAAATTCTAAATTTTTAGGAAAAATTGGCAAAAATTTGACTGATGTATAGCGCCCTGAGCCTCATGCGTAGTGCCACTTCAAGGCTGATTTTGAAGGTCTTGAAATTACCCAAATCAGGCCCAAGATAGCTTGTTGGAAATCTCTACCTGTCTAGTTTCTGGAACACTTTGAATTTTTTGATTTGGAATTGATTTTCCACTCCCAAAGTCATTTCTCCCAAGACTAGTTCCTGTGGGTCCAAAAAGTGGTAGTGAGGGCATTGTTTAGGTGTTTTTTTCCCTTTAGGTGACACATATCTCCTCCAAATTTTATGAAACTTTCTAGGTTTCATTATTTTTCCATGAGGAGTCCAAAAATGCAAGCCATTTTGCAAAATACTGAGCCAACTCAATGCGCAGCGCCAATGGCGCTGCATATCAGCTGAAAATTCCTATGTTTTTAATTACAAAATTGTGAAATGAAAAAAATTTCTCCAAATTTGGCAAGAGGAAAGCATATTAACTGCTTTTCTAAGCTGATGAAGCTTCAACTAGAATTCTAAGTTTATCTTCTTCCTTTTTGGCCCTCAAGGTTCTCCTTAACTTAGCTTTTAACTCGTTTATCCTTATCTTGCAAATTTTATTTCAAGCTAAGTAATGATAAGCCACATGGCACATCATTTTATTTTCCTTGTTAGCTTTCTCAAGCATCTTCTCAAGGTGAATGTTCACCCTTTCCAACCATGACTCTCGGTCAGCCTCAATTTCTTTCTCAAGCGATGTCATTTTTATTTTCTTTCTCTTTGCCTCTTACCTATTTTCTCTAATTGTTCACAGCTCCATAAGAGCTTGCTTGTCTTCCAGTTGCTTATTTTCCTGCTCAAGATAGTTGATGATCCATTTGTCCCTCTCAAGTTCAATTAATAAGGCTTGGATTTCAGCCTCCTTCTCTTTGATAATCATATCCTTGAGGCTTGAGCGTTGAGAGCCCAAATCAGTGTCATCCTCCTCATTCAACACAAAATCCCTGTTTTGCCCTTCAGTAGGGCCCTCTTCATGCATCTGTTTCTTTCCTTTGTCTCTAACCTGTACCTGTTTAGCTGGAGAAGAAGGGAAAGCCCCTTTCACCCCCGGTGAAGATAGCATTTTCCTGTGGTCTAGTGAAGAGAACGAGATCCCTTCCACCCCCGGTGGAGATAGTAATCGTTTGGAAGCTACAAAAATCAACTTAGTGCCTCTTTCATAAGTAATAAACATAGGAATATGAGCCTCTTCTATTTTGTTTTCAGGCTCTTTGCGTAGCCCGGAAGGTTCGCCTTCCTCTTGAGGATCTACAAATATTTGAGGCCCCTTGAAGCATTCATGGGAAATGAAAGTTTCCCATGACACTCCCAAACGAGTGAGATGATGCAAAACAACAGTTTTGATGGAAGAAAAATGATAAATGCTATTGAGTTGTTGTGGATATGGTTTTCTTTTTGCAAGCACAGTCATCCTCTCTATGTTTTTACATATGAAATAAGGAATACTCATCATTCTGACCCTGGTGAAGTGCATAAGTAATCTAATATGGTAGGCATAATGTCTGGAGAACCTACCCTCACATGTGAAGTATTTGATGATAAGTTTCATGAGTGGAACATACTAGTCCTCCAAGAATTTGAAAGGAAACACCTCGCTAAGTTTACCATGGTATTTGGCCTTGATATAAGGTTCATAATTTCGTTTACTAATATTCTGCCTTTTGTTTCATGTTTCCCCTACATCTGGCATTCTTGTAGCTTCTGCAATAATAGCTGGTGAAAGAGTGAAATTGATCCCAGCAAGGTGCACCACATTAGTTTCCATATTTATGACAAACTTCCTTGCTAACTCATGATGGTATTTGACCCCCTCAACCATCTCACAAAACTCAAAACAAGACTGATATCTAAAACATGTGGTGGAAAGAGGACAAGCAAGGATTTCAGTCATGCTGATAGGTTCCTCCCTAATAATTTTTCCACCCTTGTGAGGTCTCCTGGGTTGTACATTTCTTTCCCTTGAGCTATCACTAAGTGTTTCTTCTTCAAAACTTGATTCACTGCTTCTTGCCATGGTGCTTTTCTTAGGGAGTTGATGTGATGATGTTATGGTGGAAAATGATAATGGGTGAGGACAAGGAAGATGAGTATGAAGAGATTTTGCAAATGTGGAATGGAGTAAGGGAATAAAGGGACAGGTTTAGAAAATTAGGGTTTTGACTTATGAGGGACTTAGGGTTTGATGAAGGGAATGAGTTTTCTTAGGGGAATGGGAAAAGGTTAATGGACTTAATGGATTGATTTAGGGCAATGAAGTATGGAAAAAAGAAGGAAAAAGATGTTGGTTTTTTTATGGAGTGAAATTTTTGCAATGAGATGAAAATATATGAAGACAAGCTAGGGTTTGACGTTCAAGATGAAAAACTCATGAATAGAACATGAAGAAGGCTAAATTTAGCTCAACATCAATGAAAAATTACTTGTAGGAGAGAAATGTAGCATTTGGGAGAGTTGGGGGTGAATTGGAATGATTTTGGAACATTCCTGGCCAATGCGCAGTGCACTAGGCCCAATGCATAGCGCCTTCCTGATGCTCAGCGCCTTCTAACACTAGTTGAAACTAGTTGATGCGCAGCGCCAGACAATTTTGCTACAAAAATAGGGTTTTCTTCCTCTTTTGCTCAATTACCTTCTAAATCACGATTTTGGCTCCTAAAAGATGTTTTGCACAATGAAATGGATGACTAGCATGAATTCACTTTATAAATGGATGCACTTTAATTTCTCCTCATTGAGAACCCACTTTTATAAAGTCTTAGTCACTTTTTCTCAAAAAACTCTGTTTTTCTTATGAAGTTTGACTTTTCTTGATCAATTGATGGATTGATGCATTGGTGCTTTTGTTTTTGCAGTGGCTGGAGTTGGCAAGGTGACCAAGAGCAGCTGCTAAGCTTATTACATATAGAAACACTTAAATTACATGAAATTTGTACATAAAATGGAAAAAACTCTATTTTCACCTCAAAACAAAGTTATGAGGTAAAACAAATTTATTGAGTATATCAACGGTAAATTCATGATTCTATGAACTTATTAATCCTCCTCATGTGCCTGTTGACCTTTTATTCATTTTTGGATGACCAAAATGACAAACCCTAAACCTAGTGAAGCTAAAACCCTAAAACTGATTTTTGTAAATGAAATGAAACAGGATGATAGTAAATGACCTGAAAAGTATGAGCAGAGGTCAACAAGATATATGTCATGAGGGGAAATCTGAATTGAACCCTACCATCAATTGATCCATGACCTAATGGAATGAAGCTGATCGGATGAGACACCTAATATGCGTTCAAAAGAGCAATTTGATTACTGATGGAGGTATGAAGATACCAACACTAATAAGCGGCCATCACCACACTGAGCCCTCCACCTCCACCATTAAACATATTGTATTAATGGGGTGGGAATGGGCCACCTCCGGTGGACCTGGCCCACTTCCCAAAACCCATTACAATGCGCCATTCAGAATTAGTTTCTGGATCAACAGGGGTCGAACCCACCCGACACACGTGGGCCAGCCCCCAAGCAAGTGGCCCCATAAACGATACCACCACCATAAAGTGTGCCCATAAATGTATGCACCAACCACCAAAGGTCCAAACTTAATGCAGTAGTGCAGGAGTTAGGGGGCAGGGCCACCAAATGCGGACCCAACAACCCCACTTTTCTTTTAATAAATTTTGTTTAAAACTATTTCATGCAAAAAAATATGAGGGGTGGGGTTTGACCACTCGACCCCTCCTTAACTAATACCCAAATTTACCAATGCACCACAACTGCCTCATTGTTAAATCTACTGGAGGTATTTTACATAAACCTCATTTTTCATAGTGAAGAAGACAGATGGAGGAACTAGGAGTGGGCACAGATTTCGAGATAGGAGGAGGTTGTGCACGCAGTTCGAGGTAGCATTTCGCAGGAGGGCCAAATTTTCACTTTGTCATAATTTGGCAAATTTTATATGGTTTTCTCAACACCATGAACACAATGGTGTTGTCCATGTCTCCATTAGAGTTATGCATTTTTCGACCATTTTCAGTGTGAGGGTGGAACCATGATTGCTACAAAAACAGGGAGCGGAACCATGATCCTTGAAATTTTCCCAAGGAGGTAATTTTTCTCCATGTCAGAATATTGTCAACTTTACAGTTGTTTTTCATGGTTTTCCACAGGGATCAAAATGTCAAGGTCAGGTTCGCTTTTGGAGTTGTAGATTTCCAGTCCACCCATGGAGCAGAATCTTTGAGGAATCTAGGGGGAATCTAAAATATTCCTTGAGCCCCAAATTCTCAATTTATCATAATTCAAAAATTGGACAATCAATTTTGCACTATTTGACGCCACAAATCTGATGGTGTGTTCAAATTTCTATTTTTCTCATTCTATTCTTCAGCCTATTTTCTAAGTGGAATGCAGGTGTTAGCATTCATGTGCGAGCAACCATTTCCATGTGATTGATGTTGTGAGATCGATGGTCTGAGCAGCTTCAGCAATTTGACTTCCGCTTCTTCAAATGGCACTTGGTTGTGAGGTATATGCAGTGTGTTCATGTACTTTTCTTGCTATGCATTATGTTGCACAGATCCATGTTTGATGTTGATGAGGGATCTTATTTATACTTGTTTTCATGATTCGTGCTTGATGTGATGCAGAATCATCTGTGTGACGTACTTGTTGTCATGATTTTTCATGTTGTGTTTTGAGATACTGTTGTTGTATTTTGATGGGATACTCATGTGTCACCATGCATGTTTTTTTTGAGATCCCTTTTATGCCATGTTGGCAGGATGCTCATTATGCATGAGTTTTTTGTCATACTAATAGGAATCTTTTGATTGAGAGTTCCTATAGTGGAATCTCTCTTGGTGCCTCTCCTGAGTGAGGGAAATTTCCTTGTATGATAGCGACATCACCTCTATGTACATCATCACTATTGACAAAACTTAATGCAGTGGCCTACACCATCTTGACACTAGGGCCCGTAGACATAGTCCCTCTTGGACGAACTCCGTTATCAACGACTTATGTTTTCATGTGTTGATGACTAACATGTTCCTCTTCTTTACAACATGCAAATGTATTCATTCATGTTCTTTAAAAAATGAAATTTAACACATGATGAAAGTAAAAGGTCTTGGAAAAGTCCTTTGTCACACCCGGACCTGGATCAAGTGGTATCATAGCGGTCTTTGCATTGATGTGAATTGCAGCATGAACAATGGAACGTGTAGCGACAGAGGATGAAAAAACGATGTACGAGACCATGCTCAACATTTCCAAAAGAATGAAAATCATGTATGAAACTCTAGAGAAATAGACAAAAGAAAAGGAGTGATTGCAGCTTTAGTTGCAAGCCACGGAAGAGGCCCTGGAAGAACTAAAGCACAACAACTAGAATATTCAAACATAGAACATTGAATTGAAGATGCATCTACATGAAGAGAAAGAGGAAAAACATAGTCTACTACGAAATCTGCGCAAAGGACGAGACCTTTGAAAATCTATAGCATAACCCATGTGAGGTAAAAAGTAATTCTCTAAATTCATGTATCTTTCCTGATGATGATTTCGCTGTTTTCGAAAATCATACCATAGGAATTGGCTCCAAACTATTGAAGAAAATGGGGTATGAAGGAAAAGTCTTGGGAATTAATGGCCAAGGCATTGTCAACCCCATCAAAGTGGAATAATTACCATGTCGAACAAGACTTGGATATGTCAAGAAGGAAGTTGGGGAATGCGTCGAGACATCTAGTGAACCACCAACAACAGATGGTGAGTAGCCCACAACAGTTCTTTCCAAATTGACAGAGGAGGTAAAAGATGTTGATTTCCTTTCAATTTCAAATTCACATAGTATGATTTCTCTCGAAGATTTGGAGATCCCAATTACAGGGAAAAACATGAGGCTCCTTACCAAGCCGAAGCGCAAGAAGGAAGAAGAACTTGGTGTAAATAACCAAAGCATAACTCAACCATTGGAGGTTATGCAAAGACTTCAATTTGCAGGCTTGAGATACACCAAAGGAGAATGCTCGAAGGTGTCAGATTATTCTAAGACATCATCGAAGAAAGAGAACGAGGGGAAAACATCCCCATCATCCCATGGCAACACCCATTGCAGGGAAAGAGCTGAGGCAAGCTCTCCTCATCATACTTGCACCAGAGATGGCAAGGAGAGGTATAATCAGTTTCAATATTTGAATGTTCATTTCGATGATAATCATGTTATTAATGATGAACATAAAACATGGAATAAAAAAACATGTACCTTTTGTGGATTACATAACCATACATTTTCTAAGTGTTGGAAAAGAATGGCAGCACACAAAAGGATGAGGCGTGAAAGATCCTCTTAACAGCAAGTAAAGAAACATGTTAACCAAATTTGAAGAAAGAAGATGTATTGTAGTAATTGCGACAAAAATGGCCATCAAAGAGCCACTTGTTGGAGGCTCCATCCAGAACAATGCCTTAATGACAAAGCGTCAGTGCATGAACCAGGTGAAGCAGTCGTTCAACAATCAAATGCGCCACAAGGAGGTGACCCATTCACATTGATAAATGAAAAATGGTTTCTAGATATGTTAGCATTTCATGTTCATTCTTTTGTAAATCATTTTCTACATTTTAAAATCTAAAAGTGATGATGTTTTTTCCATCACTTATTCAACAACAATGGTGTCTAGTATTATTTTGAGTTGCATGTTAAATTGTGAAAGTGATGTTGTGTTTCCATCACTTTTCGAAAGCAAAAATAGTGTTGGCCTTATCTTCATAAATCATGTGTTGTAGTGATGATGTGTTTCCCATCACTTCTTGAAGAAACAATGATAGGTTTGCCTTGTTGTCATAGCTAAGGTCTTGTGTCCATCTTGATGTAAACTTGACCACCGAGTATGTGTTATAAACTCATGGCAAATGTGGGACGTTTGGGTCATTAGTTGGTCATGAAATTTAGTCATGTAATTTTCAGAATGGTACTACAGGTTTGTAGAGGTTACAAGTTTCAGCTCATTGCTTAAGGCTCCAAAGAACAAAGGTGAAGGAGATGGAAGCGAGACATTTTCAGGACACTTTTCATGCAGACAAGGTACAGAGAAGTTGCAGACTATTTTTCATGCTTTTGGAGGACCAAAAGCTCCTCATGGGGAGGATTGATCCAGGTGGCTCTAGAGACACACAGGCCAAAGAGGGCTTATGAACTCCTAAAAATAAAAGTGCTCAGAATGAATTTAACCTAGGACCAGAGCGTAGATCTCATTGTCCTAATCGTGGAGGTGCGAACAGTTCATCAATCTGAGCTCGTATGAGGGAGAATGAGCTAGTCAAAGTTTTTGTCAAAGTTGGGTTGTGGGCTAGGTTTAAGTGTCCTACAATTTGACCAACCCCAAGGCATGAAACCTAGCTCCCAAAATCAGTTGAAATTATGGCCTTGTTAATTTGCCGAATATCCTTTATTTTCTAAAACTTTGAAAATTACCCCCTCTTTAAAAATAAAAAATAAAAATAATATATGGTGGCAGGCCATGACCCCTACCATCACCCTCGAATCCCAAAATTACATAACAAATATAAAAAATTTGGGCCGACAGACCATGAACCCCATCGGACCCTCCTCTTCCTAAACATTACAAAAAATATATATATTTAAATTAAATTTTGGCTCGGCGGCCATCACCCCGTCGAGCCCTCCACCTCCACCGTTAAACATATTGCATTCATGGGGTGGGCACGGGCCACTTGCAGTTGACCCAACCCACACCTTGAAACCCCTTACAACACACCATTCACAATTAGTTTCTAGACCGATAGGGATTGAATCTGCTCAGCCCACATGGGTTGGCCCCCGAGTAGGTGGCCCCATAAATGGTACCACCACCATAAAGCGCACCCATAAATGTACACACCAAGCACCGAAGGTCCAAACCTAATGCACAAGTGTGGGAGTTAGGGGGTGGGGGGCACCCATTGCAGACCTAGTAGCCCCTCTTTTTTTAATAAATTTTGTTTAAAACTATTTCGTGCAAAAAAATAGGAGGGGCAGGGTTTGACCACCCGACCACTCCTCAACTAATACCCAAATTTACCAATGCACCACCACTACCTCATTGTTAAATCCGCCAGAGGTATTTTAGATCAAATTCATTTTGTACAGTGAATGAGACAGATGGAGGAACCAGGAGCGGGCACGGATTTCGAGACAAGAGGAGGCTGTGCACGTAGATCGAGGTAGCATTTTGCAGGAGGGCAGAATTTTCACTTTCTCAAAATTTGACAAATTTTATATAGTTTCAGCATTTCTCGATGCCACAAACGCAAAGGCGATGTCTGTGTCTCCATCAGAGTTCTACATTTTTCGACCATTTTCAGTATGAGGGTGGAACCATGATTGCTGCAAAAACACGAAGCAGAACCATGATCTTTGAAATTTTCCCGAGGAGGTAATTTTTCTCCATGTCGGAATATAGTCAACTTTACAGTCATTTTTCATGGTTTTTGTCACACGGAATGAGTCAAGGTTGCGGACAAGATCGACCTTCCTAGTATCTAAAGATATCTAGTGACAAGCAAGCCAATCAAAAACTATCTTTCTCTAAATATGCAATTAAAAACAAAGGCAAACAAGTGTTTTAGGCCTACCTTGGGTCTAATGCAAGTTTGTGGAAGCCTCGCTCCCTTGCTCCAAATGAGCTTCCTTGAAGCAGTCTGCAAACACAAACAAGCAAACAAATTAAATAACACCTGAAAAGCCAATATCATAAAGCATATTCATCATAACGATCAAGGAGATTATGAAACAAACCACATAAGACAATTTGTTGAGAAAAATGAATCTGATTGTATTAATTCAAATCAAAGAAGAAATTTACAACCTGTGCCTTGATGTTGTACAAGCTCCTCCCGGGGTCCAACAAGAAGTCTCCTCTACTTTGACAAGTTTCACTCACTTCCCAATGAAGTCAAAAGGTATGTGATCTTTCCTCTCAAGCTTAACTAGGAAGTCCCAATTCCATGAGCATTTACCCTCAAATGTTCAGCTTCTAACCTCTCCAACAACTGACCCAATGCCTTAATTTATAGTGCAATGGAGGGAAGTTACTAGGTCCTCCTTTAAAGGGATAAATCCCTCCTTCAAAGGGATAGCTCCTTCTATCAAGGGATTAGCTCCTTCTCTTTTGGGATGCATGAACCACCTTGGAGCGAACAATCCACGTCAAAATGATTTCTAGAAACATCTACAATTAACCCAAAGTGAGTTTTTAGAATAAACTTACGCCTATTTTACTTTTACAGGGGTACGCACCCACCCCTTTACAGACAGAGCGTGCAGATACGCAGGTAACATGAAAAAAGGGTGCGGGCCCGCAGGAAAAAGTGAGAGAAAGTGTGGAACCAAAGCTTTATTGATTTTTAATGTCTTTCTCTCATTTGCAAAGCTTGACATGAAGAGTTGAGGTCTGAGACTTGCTTAGGAGGACAGTATAAGTGATGATAGACCCATACTGACTACAAATAATCATGGTGACGATATTTTTGTGTAACAATTTTCCACAGGGATCACAATGGTGAGGTTAGATTCACTTTTGGAGTTGTAGATTTCCAGTCCACCCATAAGCAAAATCTTTGAGGAATCTAGTTGGAATCTGAAAAATTCCTCTAGCCATAGATTCTTAATTTCTCAGAATTGACAAATTGGATAGTCGATTTTGCACTATTCGATGCCAAAAATCTGATGGTGTGTTCAGATTTCTCTTTTTGCCCATTCTATTCTTCAGCCACTTTTCTAAGTGGAATGCAGGTGTCAGCATTCATGTGTGAGGAGCCATTTCCATGTGATTGATGCCATGAGATCGATGGTCTAAGCAGCTTCAACAGTTTGACATCCGCTTCTTCAAATGGCCCTTGGTTGTGAGGTATATGCAGTTCATTCATGTACTTTTCTTGCTATTCATTATGCTGCACAAATCCTTGTTTGATGTTGATGAGGGATCTTGCTTATTACTTGTTTTCATGATTCCTGCTTGATGTGATGCAGAATCATATATGTGATGTACTTGTTGTCATGATTTGTCATGTTTTTTTTTTAGATCCCTTTTTTGTATTTTGATGGGATACTCATGTGTCACCATGCATGTTTGTTTTGAGATCCCTTTTATGCCATGTTGGCGGGATTCTTATCATGCATGAGTTTTTGTGTCATACTGATAGGAGTATTTTGACTGAGAGTTCCTGTAGTGGAATATCTCTTGGCGCCACTCCTGTATGAGGGAAATTTCCTTGTATGATAGTGACATCACCTATATGTACATCATCACTATTGATAGCACTTAATGTAGTGGCCTACACCATCTTGACACCAGGGCCCAGAGACGTAGTCCCTCCTAGACGAACTCCATTATCAATGGCTTATGTTTTCATGTATCAATGACTGACATGTTCCTCTTCTTTATAGCACGTAGATGTATTCATTCATGTTCTTTTAAAAATTCAATTTAACACATCACAAAAGTAAAAGGTCTTGGAAGGGTCCTTCATCACACCCCAACCTGGATCAATAAGATACCTTCGTTGGAGCTAGTTTATTTTCGTTACGTTTGTAATCATTTTTTAGTATTGTGATATTAATCGAATGGAATGTTATTTCTATTACATCTATGTATTTATGGATATATCTTTAAGTTTTTTTGTTCCTATTTGAAGTTTGGATCATTCACACCCTGGCCACAAAATGCAATGAAAAACCCCTCCTGGGACCGGCACTCCATGATGACATATGGGCCATGTCGAATTTCCCATCAACACCTTGTAGGTTCCCTATGACAGGCGGCATGACTAATCATCTCCCTGGGTCACTTAAGTGCCATGTTAATACAAAATCCACATCATGCACTTTCACTGACCTAATGGAATCATCATGACACTTAGTTGATGTCACCTTGGCACATAACATCCTTCCACATTGCCAGGTGTCACCTAGAAAATAGCCACTTGACCCTATAAAAAGGTCATTCCCCCCTGCCATGTTTCACACTATCAATGTGTGACATTGCCAGTGTGCCACATTGACAACTTTGCCACATAATTTTCCCACATAACATCCACATAGCTTCTCCTAGCTTACATGCCTTCTACCAACTCAACCTAGCTTAGGGGTCTACTAACTTCGAACCATTCATTTCAATCCATGACTTAGCGTTATGTAGGTTATGTTCGTCTAGCGACCTTTCCATGTAAAAGCACATACCTTCGTTAATAGCCTCCAGGATGTTCTTTTTTCGTTCCCTGAGATAGATATAAGTTTGTTCCCAACATTAACCCGTATTTTCTTCATTTGATAGGAACAAATTATTGACATGCCCCATGCCTTCGATTAATAGCCCCATCCCTATACTTGGGAGAACCCTTTAGCACACCTTCGTGGAAAAACATAGAATTTTGTAGTGATTAAAAAATACCTTCTCATCCCATGCTCTCTATATACCATACCATCTTTTACAACCACCACTTGGTCATCCTAGCGTGGCATGACATGTATATTCCATGGAAAAGGATGGGGAATTCCTGTCACATGCTCGTGCTAATTGCGTGCTCTTTGCAAATCTCCCAATATTTCTTTACGAATTAAGCCCAGTCAGTTGAGCATAATCTTGTCACCCTAAAATGAAAAGAATTAGGAAATTAAGGATTTCGACAAACTTACTAAAACCTCCTTGGAGCCCAATTTTTCTCGAAACTTAGTTCCCTATAGAGATGAGATCTCCCATCTCCAAACCAAAATTCAAACATTTCCATGGACTTATTCTCAATCTAGTAACTCTTAAACATTCCATTTTACTAGGCACTAAATAAGCCATACAATGGCTAATGCTGCTTTACTTATTAAGCATTACAATAGCATACCACACCTTAAACTGGGTGCAACACAACACCATCAATTTCGATGATAAAACATGCAATGTAGCATAAACAATGAATGGATCTAAATAAGTAAATAAGCTTGGACATGTTGATAATGAAATCCACAAATTATAAATTAGCCTTGTAATCCATAGCAGTATTGATGTGCCTCTAAATTAGACATAAATTAAGGCCCACACTTCTAAATTAAACATAAATTAATGCCTATGACCATCCTTTAACACATTAAACCTCTCTTTCTGCATTAGATAATGTATTTTTAACTTTAATATATTCATTAGGAAGGTTTATGAATAATTGCATATTTGTGTCTAATATTATTTATTTTTGTGGAATATTTTGAGAATATTGAGCAGATTATGAAGATTTGGAGGAGGAGAAAATTTAGGGACTTGTTCCCTACTACAGGAGGATCAATAATAAATAATAAATCAATAATATATTATGGAATTATGGCATATATTGTGGAACTCCAATGATTGAGAAAATCTAGGAATGTGTTCCCTGCCATTTAATGCAGATTCCTAGTATTAGGGACCAGATCCACTAATCAAGGGATTTTGGTGCAGAAAGCTTCCTCCATTCATGGAGAATGATTCCTTATCATTTTATATAAGTACCAAGTCGAATTTTCCTCTAGGGATAGATTTTCATTAGTGTTATTGTGGATAAAACTTGTATTTGTGCAGCTCCATTGTATTTTCTTGCAAGGATGTAATTCTGTTGATGAAAATAATGAAGATTGGTGTCATGTTCAGCTTCTAAATCTTGTTCTCCTCCATAGCTATTTGTGTTTCCTTGTGCTTTTCCATCCCAGGAGCCTCAGAGCCCTTTTGTATCATTTTCTTTCCTTCGTTTCACTGCTTATTCACATGCATCTCTTGTTTTTATTTTTTTCTACTTCTGCATTTAGTATTAATGAATTCTTGTTGTATGATTGAGTTAAATGGTTAATGTAAGTTCTTTTGCAGGATCAAAAACATAATTTCATCATTGGAAAATATTTGAAAGGTCAAAGTAATCATTCAGCTACTCGGATTAGCTTTCTTATTCCCAAATCTAGATTTCTCGAACTCCCTTGTGACAAAGAACAGTGAATTTCTACTATTTTTTAGAGCATGCTAATGAGCTTCAATCAAGTTGGTTCCACTTGCATTAGATCACAAAATAATTCTAGTTCATAACAAAAATTACCCGACTTCATTTTCACTCGATTAGAGAGGAAAGTTTTAGATTTACTAACTCACTAGTTCTCGAATTTCTAGATTTTGGACTAGTAATGTTTTTCTATTTTTTAGCATGGGTTAATAGAGGTATTTTTGAGTGATTCCACTTGGAATGGGGACCTAAGACATCCTAGTTAATAAAAAAAATTGTCCCATCCAATTCGGATTTGATTTTCTTTGTCATTCAATGAATTATAATTTCGTATAGTAAATTTGTAACATCCTGTAGTAAATCAGGGGATCCCGTAGGAAATCACTATAGCATCCTGTAGAAAAGCTTGTTTTGAGCCCAAATTGAGAAAAATCATCATTGAAGCTGGCATTAGGCCTCTACTTGACCTCCATGCCATCAAGACCATTTTAACCCTCTTGCTCCACACTTGTCTCCCCTCCCAAAGATCAAGGAAAGGTCAGCATTTGCATTCATAAAGAAAAAAGACTTAAAAACTAAGTTCTTTTATATTTACACATGTTCACAACAGTTAGTACTCTCTAGATCAGATTTCATGCTTAGTTAGCTGAAATCATCACCTGTGATAAATAGGGTTAAGCTATGTTTCTTTTACATTTAGTTCATGATATTTATGCAATTAGAATAGGTTTCTTTCCTTGTACTTTCTTTCTCGCAATAGGTTAAGGTCCCATTTGAACATTCCATTTTATGCAATCAGTTTAGAATTTGACTTCAATACATGCACTCCATTAGATCATGACAAAAATGAAAGGACATATTATATGATGCACATATAGTGATGATACATCTTAAGTTTGTACGAACCCCAAGTTGATAATTAAAGTCGGTAGCCTTGGGAGTTGCAACAGTCTTGTTGCAATAGCGAGGCTCATCACTTTTTGGTGTTGTTGCTGGGGAGGTCTCAAAGTATGCATTGTTTTCTTCCCTTGTTGATTCATTTCTTTTTACTTTTTTGCAAAAAAAAAAAATATTTGCATTAGCCATATTTAATTAAAAGTAGAAAATTTCATTGCATTATAGTTTTCATTCAATCATAAAAACAAAAAAATCCTCCAATACCAACCCACCCCAACATTTGATCATTTGGTGTAGTAAGAGCGACATCACCATTCACTTTTGCAAGTAGAAGAAGAAGATGGCAAAGAATGTAGAAGAAATGGATGGAGATGATGACAATGAGGAAGTTCCTCTTGGATTTGTATTGATGTTAGTGTGAACATGAAGAACATCCCTCCATCTTTTCTTCCAAAATTTCATGGTCTAAGGTCAGAGGATCCAGAAACCTTTCTCTTTGAATTTGAAATTGTTTGTAGATCTTATGGTTACTTATTAAAAACCCAAAAAGTGAGATTATTTCTGGAAACATTGAAGGATAGAGCTCTTAAATGGTTCATGAGTTTAGGGACTAATTCAATAAGGTCATGGAATGATATGAAAAATATATTTCTAGAAAAATATAAAGATCGTGATCTTAAAGAAGAAATATTTAGAATGAATAAAAGAGAATATGATAGCCTTGATGATCTAATAGAGAGGTGCATGTATAATGTTAAGAGGGAAAAACTACATCATTTAGGATCAGACACACTAAAAACCCTCTTACTTAGAATAATTAGGGATGAGTGGATTTATCTCCTTGATCTCATGAGTAGAGGTGATGTATACCAATTATCATTTGAAGAAATTTGTGAAACATGCAAACACATATCAAGAGGAAGGACAAGAGTAGGTAAATCAACATCAAGATTGGCAAGTCAAGCTAAACTTGAAAATTTGTTTGATGATTTCAAAACAAAAATTCTTAGCAATCTAACCAAACAAGTAGAAATGTTAAGAATGAAAGATGAATAAGATGTTGATATTTGTCTTGTCCATTGCTCCTCATTACCAAGGGTGAAGGAAGTTCACCAAGAGGGAAATGGAGCAAGTCAATTGCCAATGCAGCTATGTTATGTAGCTCCAAGAGGACCATGGCAGCTTAGTCAACCTAGTATGATGCAAGATCCTAATTCACAATTTCAAGGTTATGAATATCCACCTTAAAGTAATTGGAACACACCCTTTCCTTGGCAACATTGGCCATCTCAACCCGAAAACCAATCTTGGAAACAAGGTTGGCAAGGAACTTATGATATCCATCCACAATATCCTTAGTATGTTCCTCAATATCCTCCATACCCAACTCCATGTTATCCCTACCATTCACCTCCACCACAACCACAACCCCAATCACATCCATCTCAAATATCCACTCCCACTCAACTACTTGTACCACCATTTCCAAACACACATATTGAAGTAGCTTAGCCCACTTACAATGATGAGGTACAACACTTCCAAACATCTCCTCTTGAGATCATTGGTATTCACCATAGCTCAGGAAAAGTATTGCAAAAAAGATATTATCTTGATACCATTGAAGGACAACATGCAGAAAAGAAGATTCAAACGAAAAGACCACAGAATCATGGGCTGCACTTGATGAAGAGCAGACATCAAAATTAGAGATTGAGAAAGCACCCTCATGGTTACCATCAAGTCCTCCATGTATTCAAGAGAAAAATTAGCAAAAAGATGAATATTTGAAAGTTGTGGTAGAAGAAGACACGAAGAATGATCTAGATAAGCAAGTGGACTAGGGGCATCACAGCTATATTGAAATATGGTTCCAAATAGTCACTAAGTCGTAGCAATACCCTCTTCTTCAAATGTTCTTGATATCATCAAAGTAAAATCATTTGAACACTCAAATCCAAGTACATGTCAGAGCATACATTTCAAGCATACACATCATTTTGTCTGTCATCTTGATGTGCACATGGCTCCATTGGAAGTATTCTTATACTTGAAAGTGATTTTTTTTTCAACTAGAGTAAGGTAAAAAAAAATCTCAGCTAAAACCCTCCTTAGAGGCACCTCAGATTGGCTCATTGATTGAAAACCTCCATGAGGTGGTCAATGGGTTGGGGAAAAAATTCCTAGGTGAAAACCTCATTTGGGGTGCCTAAGCAGACCTACTAGTTGAAAACCTCCTTGAGATGGATGGTAGGCCTAGAAGAAGAAAAAAAATGGGAAAAAAAAAACCTTGCTCCATGTATCTCTTTGATGAATGTAAGTGCTCTCCAACATCTACAAGGAACAAAAATAAGTTAGCACGAAAGAAGAAAAAAAGGTCAAACCTAGTCAAAAGAAGTCATTTGACTCTCTCCTCCTTTGATAAAATGCTCCAATAGGACGAAGGCCATGCCAATCTATCACCCTCATCTATTTCTGCCATCCATCCATCATTCTCAAGCTTTTCCCATTCAGTTTGCTTGTTGTCCTAAAAAACTAGAGGAAGGCTCTATTTTACTAGAGGATGCAAAAATACATAGAGAAGATATTTATTTTTGTCATAACTTGAAAACCATGCATCCATTTTCCAATATGTTTCAGGGGAAGATGCATATAGGATGATGGTAACATGCTCAAGAAATTTCTTCAAATTCCATTGCATAGCTTTCAAGAAATCAACCTCCATCATCTACAACCATTTTTGCATTTTCTCGATATCTGTGCATCCATTTAAAAATTTCTTTCATGGGGAGATGAATATGGATTATGGTAACATGCCCAAGCAATTTCAACAAATTCTAGTGCACGGTTTCCATGAAATAGGCCTCCATCACCTTTATCTAGTTTTAGTTTTTCTCGATATCTATGCATCTATTGACCAATTTTTTTTATGGGGAGGTGCATAATGATGATGGAAACATCCTTACAAAGCTTCAAGTCAATCCATTCTACCATTTGGGAGATATGGACAAAACAAGTTGGCTACAAAAGTTTGTCCTATAAACCTACAAGATTATGTGAAACTTACATGATCCTACAGGAAATTCTATAAGATACAGAACAACACCTACAATATTGGTAGTGAGTAGTTTTAAAAGGTAAAAATAGAGGTTGGCTTGATCAGAAAGTGATAAGGCAGTAGGAGCTGAAATTTCCCACATTTTTTCCAAGTGAAAAGAATATAGAAAAGGCTTCTATTGTGTTGAAAAAGATTGCAGTCTAGGGGAATTATATACACAAAATTTTCATCTAAAATTCCTCATCCATTAAATTTGATAAGGAGACATATACAATCCTCCACATCCACCACAGAAACATAACAGGAGGATTTAACAAGAGGGAACACACCAACACAGTGAGGATTCATCAGCATCACCATCCAGTACCTGCACATCAAGGAACAACATCAGAGAAAAAAAGAGAAAAACACATGCAACAAATACAATAAAGGATTTCACTCTGCAATAAACAACATCTACAAGAAGGCTATCACGTAGGTAGATGTATGTAATATTATTGACCTCTTCTCATGAGCATATTATAGTTAGAAATTTTTTGTCAATGCATGAGAGATGAGGTTTTATAAGCTATGGGTCAACACTCTCAGCTGCCTTCAACTCGTTAATTGTAGCTCACTCCTTCACTCATGCAGTATTGAAAAGTCATATTATGAAGGGTGATGATTTCAAGGAATGAGGTTAGCAGTTAAGAGAAGAAATTTTTGCAAAGGCCAAGTCACCATAGTACTCCAAGCCCTCCATCCACTTCATATTCACTATATATTCATCATCCCTCTGTCCCATTTCATTCTTGAAAAAAAAACAAAGAATCCTCTCCATTTTCACAAACCTACATTACTCCCTTTCAGCCCTAGCATCATCATCCAATCCCTCTTCATCATTTCTCATTACTCGCATACAGTTAGAAGACCCTTAAAGAGGTGGAATGACTACTACTGGAAGGAAGAATGTTGCTACAAGAAGGAAGAAATGAACAAATCATGCTAACCCCCAAGATGGTATAGCTTAAGAGAGACCTAATCAAAACAGAGAACTCCAAGGCCATTAGGCAGTCATCCACAAGAGAGAAGAAGAAGGCAACAAAAGGAAATGAGGCATTCACCATCAAAACAAAAATCAAACTGAAGTGACGAAAAGATGTTTTCCAAGAGGTCTCCAATCTATTCCTAGCTTTTGTCCAAGGCCTAAAAATTGGAAAAAGGCATGAGAGTCAAGTTGAGGACATGTCGTAGGCTCATAATATAATTTATGCTCAAAAAGGTTTTCCTGTAGTTTCAACAGGGTTTCCTGTAGTTTTGATAGGAATTACTATAGGATGTCCTAGTTCTCATGTAAAGGAAGTTTGAAGGTTTTAGAGGTGTCCAAATGGTGGAGAAAGGTAGAAAAAGGTTGATAAGGATATGGAAGACCTTGCTAAACTAAAAAGTATTCAAGAACCCATCTTGAATAAGGGCAAGAAAGCAAGCTAATGGTCTCAAGAAACAATGATTTTTCTTTGCACAAATATGTTTTTTGGCTTTTCGTTGCAGAACTTACAGTCAATGTTCTTAATGCATAAGAGAGAGGCCACCAGGGCCATGAATGAGGCACAATGAGGTCACTAAATTTCTTAGAGGATGACCAACACTTTCAGTAGGGGGTATGATGGGCCTCTAAACTAGACATAAATTAAGGCCCATGCCTCTAAATTAAACATAAATTAAGGCCTATGACCATCCTTTAGCACATTAAACCTCTCTTTCTACATTATATAATGTATTATTAACTTTAATATATTCATTAGGAAGGTTTATGAATAATTGCATATTTGTGCATAATATTATTTATTTTTGTGGAATATTATGAGAATACTGGGCAGATTATTAAGATTTCGAGGAGGAGATAATTTAAGGACTTGTTCCCTACTATAGGAGGATCAATAATAAACAATAAATCAACAATATATTATGGAATTATGGCATAGATTGTGGAACTCCAATGATTGAGGAAATTTAGGAATGTGTTCCCTGCCATTTAATGCAGATTCCTAGTATTGGGGAAGAGATCCACTAATCAAGGGATTTTGGTGGAGAAAGATTCCTCCATTCATGGGGAATTATTCCTAATCATTTTGTATAAGTACCAAGTTGAATTTTCCTCTAGGGATAGATTTCCATTAGTGTTATTGTGGAGAGAACTTGTATTTTTGCAGCTCCATTGTACTTTCTTACAGGGATGTAATTCTATTGATGAAAATAATGAAGATTGGTGTCATGTTCATATTCTAAATCTTGTTCTCCTACATATATCTTTGAGTTTCCTTGGGCTTTGCCATCCCATGGGCCTCAGAGCCATTTTTTATTGTTTTCTTTCCTTCTTTTCACTGCTTATTCACTTGCATCTCTTGTTTTTATTTCTTTCTACTTCTGCATTTAGTATTAATGAATTCTTGTTGTAGGATTGAGTTAAATGGTTAATGTAAGTTATTTTGCAGGATAAAAAGAATCATTTCATCCTGGAAAAATATTTGGAAGTTCATAGTAATCATTGAGCTACTCAAATTAGCTTTCTTATTCCCAAATCTAGATTTTTGGAACTCCTTTGTGGCAAAGAACAATGAATTTTTACTATTTTTTAGGGCATGCTAACGAGCTTCATTTGAGTTGGTTCTACTTGCATTAGATCACAAAAGAATTCTAGTCCATAACAAAAATCACCCCACTTCATTTGCACTTGATTAGTTTAGGAATTTTTTAGATTTACTAGCTCACTAGTTCGCGCATTTCTAGATTTTGGACTAGTAATGTTTTTCTATTTTTTAGCATGGGTAAACAGAGGTCTTTTTGAGTGATTCCACTTGGAATGGGGACCTAAGACATCCTACTTAATAAAATAAAATCCCATCCAATTTGGATTTGATTTTCTTTGTCATTCGATGAATTATAATTTCGTATAGTAAATCTATAACATCCTGTAGTAAATCAGGGGATCTTGTAGGAAATCACTGGAGCATCCTATAGGAAATTTGCATCCTGTAGGAAAGCCTGTTTTGAGCTTGAATTGAGAAAAATCATATTGAATCTGGTATCATGCCTCTACTTTAACTCTATGCCATCAAGACCATTTTAACCCTCTTGCTCCACACTTTTCTCGCCTACCAAAGATCAAGGAAAGATTAGCATTTGCATTCATAAAGCAAAAAGATTTAAAAAATAAGTTCTTTTATATTTACACATGCACACAACAGTTAGTACTCTCTAGATCAGATTTCATGCTCAGTTAGTTTAAATAATCGCATGTGATAAATATGTTTAATCTAGGTTTCTTTTACATTTATTTGATGATCTTTATGCAATTAGAATAGGTTTCTTTCCCTGTACTTTCTTTCTCACAATACGTTAAGGTTCCATTTTGAACATTTCATTTTATGAAATTAGTTTAGGATTTGACTTTAGTACGTGCACTCCATTACATCATGACAGTAAAGGAAGGACACATTGTATGTTGCACATATAGTGCCAATACCTCTTAAGTTTGTACGAACCACGGGTTGATAAATAAAGTTGGTAGCCTTGGGAGTTGTAGCATTCTTGTTGCAATACCAAGGGTCATCAAGTATCAACATGCAAACCATGAGGACATTAATATGTACGTCTCATTAATACAACCAACAATAACACCATTCCTACAATACAGTGCTAGTACAACCATTTTTATATCCCATAACAACATCATTCCACATTCGTAATGCAATAAGAATACAAGTGAATACACTTATTATATATTTTAATGACTATAAAATGAGGAAGGGGCTTTGACTCTCCACCCAACCATAAGCCAACTACACTACTATCTTTCTTTTAGTTGACCACCCTTGAGCTGGATTCAAATTCTAAGGAATAAGTACTCAAGAGAATTTCAATTTATGCCAATCAATCTAATCTCA
>APFE031252268.1:0-12278 GCA_000404065.3 Pinus taeda
TTCGCAATCCATGCTTTCAACAATCTTTGATTATGAAAAATATGACAGTTACAGTGCGAGTCTTTACTCAGAGAAATTGCTGGAAAGGAAACTTTCCAACAACTACTACTACCAACCAACCAACCCTTCACAATATCGCTTCGGGTGGTATTTATAAACAAAATATCAGGAAGACATCATTACAATTGACCTTGACAGGTTTGCTTAGAACTCTTCGACAATCTAAATGCTACTGAAATTAAATGCAAGTAAATCTTTTTTTTTGACTGCGCTGGAGGTAGCTGAATCGGAACAGGTGACGAGGTGGCCCTTGGGGACTAGATGCGTTGCTGCTGAAGTGAATGAACTGTGGGGCTGTAGTTTGGCTTTGGTGCGAATTGAATGTGCAATTATTACGATTTGAGAGCTTTAAGTGACTTCGCTCTCCTTATGTGAATCTACTGGAAGATATTCAATTTTCTCTTGCTTTGGGCCTCCGCTCAAGATATTCTCTGATACACTTTGCCGCTACATTGATGGTTTCCGCCGTCGACTGATACTCTTTGACATGCTTGATACCTGCTGATTTGATCTGATACACTTTAAACTCTGTGATTGATCTGCTGCTGTCTTCAAACCGGATCCTTTGGCACGCTTGGGCGATTTTCGGGCTTTTTCGGCGCGCAGTGGGCTCGGGTACCAGAAGATTCCCTGAAGATTCCTCGAAATGGCCTATTTCCCATAGTGATGCGCGAATCGGAAACTGCCTCTGTTTCTCGATTTGGAGCTCCAAAGTGCGACTTTTCTTTCTGCGCGAAGATTTTTTGGCTTTTATGGCTGCTGACGTAAGCATGGCGTCGGCTGTACGGCGGATGACGTCATCTGTGGGTCCCTGGTACAGCGTGATGTGGTGAGGTACTTGATAGACTATGGTGAAGAGACTTCGATGCGATATTGCGATATCGCGTCGGCGGGAAAGAGGGGGATCATTAGGTTGGGCATTTGGCGCTTGCGACTGCCGATATGCGATATCGCGATATCGCATCGGCGGAGAGGAAAAGGTGGATGGGTTGGACACTTGGTGTTTGTGATCGCCGATATCGCTATATCGCATCGGCGGGGGACGGATGGGTTATGCTTGGTATGAATGCAAGAGTGCGAGGTTGCGACGCGAAAACGGTTTTGAGGGGAAAGGTAAGTAAGTGAGTGTGAAGGTCATATAAGGTTTTCGGAAGGGGTCCGACTACCTCGGGGAACTTTATACTTTGGAAAGAGTCCATCGTATTTTGGGAAGTGGTTAGGAGGTCGGGCTCTTGCTTAGTTGATGATAAACTGAACAATTCTCGGGAATTGATATGGTTATTTTTCAACCAGGGGAGGGATATTACATAAGGGATTTTTAGTTAATGTTAATATGGGGACGGGGAACATAGGGAGCTAGATAATAATGTTAGTGGTTAATATGGAGATGATAAGAAAGCACTAAGTTCGAGAGACTTAGGCTATTGCAGGGGGTAGGACCATACTTCGGGAGAAGATATGGAACAACTTCGAGTAAAGCAGATCTTTACTCAAGCGGAATGATGAAGATGATGAAATTGAGAGGCGTCAAGCAGATCTTGACCTCTTTTGGGATGTTAGTTAATGTTTGGGGAAAACAGAGAAGGGAAGTTAGTTATACCTCATTTGAGCCTTTTTGCTTACAAATCTTTGCTGATTATGTTCTGCATGATATGATGTCTGCAAACTTGGAACTTGTCAGCAATTCAACAGCCTCAAAACTACCTACCCAGCCTACTTTCCTAGCATTTTTTCTTCTTTTGCTTGGGGGTACACTTAGACTTGCAAACCCATCATACATTTTCTTTTGATGCTTTCCTGTCTACATACTACCCTTATTTCTTCCAGAGCCTAGATTAAATGGTTGGACTCTTCTATTTCTCTACCTATCTAAGAGTCTGCCAAGATTAAACTGTTTGGACAGACTTACAATCTCTATATTCTAAAACGAGAAATTTAAACCTAGGGAGAGCAAGATTAAACTGTTTGGACCTCCCTTTAACTAACAGTAGCGATACCAGGAAAACTTTACAAAATTTGAAGGCAATTGAATGAACTTGAAGTGGCCTTCTTCATATGGAGACTGTTTGAGCAAATATGGAGCATTGCAGCAAGCAAAGTACAACATATTTGGCCTGTGAAATGCCAATCATGAAATATGAATACCTACAGCAGCAGGAGCTAACAAGACCAATGAAAGAACAATTACAACCAAGCCAAGAAATCAAAGACAAGAGACTGTAAAATAACAATAGTAATAATTAAACAAGAGAAATATAAGATAATTATCTTTTGAAGATTATAGGAGGAAAGACATCTCCCTCTTGATCATAGCTTGATTGCATTCATTTTGCCACTTTATCATCCTCGACTCATCATGATGTCATTCCTTCCTTCCTAGGGTTAGGGTTTCTTCTTTCAGCAGTAACATTTATCTAGGTTCAATCTTAGGGTTTTATCCATAAACCCTAGACCTTTCTTGACCAATCTTATTTTTCTGCTAGGGTTTACAAACCCTAGATTCTCAAATGCCTAAACCCCAATAAAACATGTGATGATATTCATCATTGTCATTAAATAGGAAAATATTTCAAGATCAATGAAATTCCAATGAGATGACAAATCTATAATATAAATAATATTTTCACAGATCAACTACACATCATATTTCATTATTGGAACATTTTCATGTCTACAAATGACTCATTTTTCTTAAGAGAAATTTAGCCTTCAATATTGAAGAGGAACTCAGCCTCATAATCTTGTCATGTCAAGCAAAATCATTTCATCAAGGTATGCTTTCTTCAAGTATATGATAGGGCATCCATATTCACTATAAGTCATACGTTGTGCAAGGTCCATGGCAATAAATGTTGTTAATCCTTTGCAATATTTGAGGTTTCAACATCTTACCTTTTGCAACATATTCAATTGTTCAATGTTGTGTATGTTCCGATATGAGATATTTCCATTGCTTAACATCTTTCAATTGTTAATTTTTCATAGCGCTACATTGTTTTCTTCTTTGATAATTGCACTTCTTCATTAACACATTAAGTTCATCCCATAAAATTATAACAGTATTTAGATTTACATCATTATTCATCAACATATGAAACTATGTAGAAAGAAAAATATCATCATCATCAATGCAGCAGACCATAAAGGAACAATAGAAGAAAATCATGCACATATAGAGACACCAGGATTGGTCAGAGACCAGGGCAAAACCCACTACGGGGAAAACCCTTGCAAATTCTCCTTCTTCATAGATCGTCATCAAATGATTCAACAAAAAAGAGTACAATGATTCATATATTCATCTATGCAAAAAGATAACTATAACATCCATAACATGGCCCTAAACATGCTTATACTTGAAAACCATGATCTTGAGGATTGTAATGCCCTATCACCGACTATAGTCAATTGTTGAATGTTGTTGTCACTGAGTGGAAACTTTTGAGTACTGATAATTCATATTTTGGTCATGGACACTCCCTGAGAAACTCTATGCGAGCATCTGAGACTGACCTGGACGCTCCCAGGTGAACTACATTTGAGCGTTTGGGACCAAACTGGGCTGTGAAAACCCTAGCCTCTTGGACGCTCCCTTAGACACTGTGTGCGAGCGTCCAAGACTTCCTGGACGCTCCCTTAGACACTGTGTGTGAGCGTCCAAGACTTCCTGGACGCTCCCTTGACCATATTGTGCAAGTGTCTAGGGACAAAAATCCTTAGTTACGAGTGTGCGTTTGGTCTTAGAAACCCTAGATATGTGCGAGCTTCATCCCTATAGTTCCAGACTCTTTGTGTGAGTTTTTATCCATCAAACCTGTTAGAACCAAACAATAGAAGAGAGAAGAAAGTGCTTGATGATTGTGTCCAAATGAGCTTGAGGTCTCTTCTATATATAGGCTTTCATGAGGGTCCACTTGATGTTGAGGCCAACCTATCCAATTGTACATGTGCTTAGGGCCATCGAGGATTCACTCAGTGAACCTCTGACATATCACGTGCAATTGTGGCATATTAAACAATGCTCTTAGTTTGACTACATATTGGAAAATCCCTCTGAAAATCACATTATTTAACCCCCTACCAATATGAACCCAATACATCTTCCCAATTTAAAATTCCCCACTTTCGCTAGATATTGCAGGTATCCATTTTTTCTTTAACATCTTTTATACCCCTTTATATTTTTTCATTAACTTTAGGCCTCATTTTTTATATTTTCCAATATAAAAACCCTTTACCCCCTATATATCCCCCAATATATTATGTCATTCTTTCCTCAATATATATCCCCCAATATGAACCCACTTGGTATGATATTTCTTCCCCAATGAAGCCCCTGTGCTTAGGGCCGACCTAATCCAATATATATGAGAGGATAAATAAATTCAAAAACCAACTTCTGCTTGTCCAAATAAGGTGATCTTTAGGTTAATTTTGGTCCTCTCGAAAAGAGGAATCTATTGCAATTATTATCTTCACCATATGAGTTTTCCATAGTGTAATTTGACCGCAGTTGCATAATTTTAACACTCCCTCTCAACTAGGGAGAATTCCACTTGCCAATATCTATTCACCGAACAATATGCCATCTTGGAATCTTAAGTGTCATCATGTATCATCACTGACCATCTCTGTCATGTAGTCATCATGCCATGATCATAAATTTACATCTTAATCCATCCCTTTCTTATCTCTTGATCATCCTTGCTTATATGTTGAATATACTTGAATCTAAAAGAAGAAGAATCAGAGGGGAGCTTAAGCTACCACCCTCTATTCATTGGGCTACTACCCGGTATCTGTGCCAATGGGCTACTACCCATAATCTTTATCAGCAGGCTACTACCCGAAATGTCTCTCGACGGGCTATTGCTCGGAATATCAGTCAGTGGGCTACAACCCAGAAATATGTCGTCAGGCTACTACCTGGAAATATGTCGACGGGCTACTACCTAGAAATATGTCATCAAGTATTATCATTGGAGAGCATATCATCGGGAAGCACATCTCAACCTGGAACCATATCGGGGAGCTACTACTCAACCCAGAATCTCATGAGGGAGCTACAACTCAACCCATATCGAGCAATAGGTAATATAGGGGAGCTATTAATGAACCCATCCTATTGCCTATTGATCTTCTCAGCAATGACCCTTAATATTCATGTGGTAGAACACCTACATCATAATCCTAGCTTGAGTGAGTTACCCGACTTACTAGAGGTAAGGATCTCATGCCCCCAAGCCTCCTCACTCGTTGGCCAAATGGAGAGGGATAATTCCAACAAGCCCAGCTTGTGGGTATGATGCTAATTGGGTTATACTCTGCAAAGACTAAGGAAGGATTAACTACTACTTCAACCCTATGGGTAACAGATAGGGGTGATACCCTATTTTCCATAGTTCCCTCAATGTTAGGAGTCCTCTATCTCAATTCCACACCCTAGGAGCTCAGACAGGGGAGGAAGAGTATGGCTTAATATCCTAGATCAACTTTGCTTTCATCATACTCATATCATCGTACTTGTATCAAGTAATCATCACGTATCAATAGCAGTTGTCTCCTATTCATACAGGACATCAAATGAAATATAATGTTAGAACATAAATAATAATATAAATCACAAAAGGATACCATAATTATCCTCCCTCTCAAGGAGGTGCCAACCACAAGCCTAAGCTTGTCTCAAATATTTGCACTGGTTCATTGAAATCATTTCAAGTATATGTATATGGGATTCTCTACCAATCAAATCTCATTCAATCACACTGTATCGAAATTTTTTCTCAAACATCTCTTCAAACTCTTATTGATTATGCCTCATAGCTAGTCATGCTAGCAACATCATTCTCAACCTCTGTCATGCTATGAGCCTCTCATATCATGGAAGATCTCATACTAAGGAAACACTTATATGTGCTCATCTCATCAACACATCCATACAGTCATCTATCATAGGAAGAATATCTCAAACAAAAAATAGATTGTCCCATCCAAGTATCTCGAAGGGTGCTCGGTGGCAACTCTATGTGAATGAATCAACTTAGGTTCTATGCACATCATGTATTTATACAGACGGATGTTCAAAAAAACAACATCTATGCTTCAATCAATTGTTGGTTTCCAAATCAAGCTCAACAATATCTCTTCAATCTGAGTGTCCAAGGATTTTCATTTCCTCTTTTCAATACATTTTCAATAGCTTCACAATATAGATGATCTTTTCCAATTTTTTTAGAAATCGATTCATCATCTCGAACTTCAAAAGCCATCTCCCGCTTACTTAGATCATGAGAGTTTCATCACCTGTCAATAATAGACCGTCAATATATAAAACCAAAACCAAAGTCATACCTTGGAACATTTCTAAAGTAGAGGTTTGGTTCAACACATCATCCTGGCTTCACCAGATAATAGTGAATGCGGACATATGTGGATCGGGGAACTTGCTTCATGTAATGCTCTCTGCAAACATAACACTTTTCCAAACCATCTTGCTTAGCAATGTAGATCATAATTAATATAAAAATCATCAATATCACATTATCAAGTTCTTTAGACTAGGTGATAGGTAGAGCTCATATCAAGTCTTGACTTCATCTATTATTATGCCAACAAGTTGTCATCTATCATGCAATATCAATCAATTCATTCTCATAATCATAATACAATTCATTCTAGTACAATATAAGTTATCAAAAGTGACTATGCTCATATATCGTTTTCATCGAGGCAAATCATCATTGGTCAAATCAAATCATTAGACATTAGGTCAAATACATATTTGTTATCGCGGAGAGATCGATAATCCAAAAACATGTCTCAATATCGAGACAGAGTTGTATCATGTCAAACTTCAAACACTCCTTATCTATATCAGTCAGCCAAATCTCTTGTATTAGCAATTTTAATGGTTAAATCATAATGGCATATCTACATGCTTATCTCGGTCACCTGCAAACACAACTTCATATTATCACAAATATCTAGAATTTTACTGCTCATAGATCTTTCTGTCTTTATATATGTAGGTCTGACATGCTTCAGGTGGAAATTTGACTTCATGCACAATAATTCATTATTCTGTGATCAACCGTTCAACCCAAAAACTTTAGAGATCAATTTACAGTGGAAAAATATGTCAGAGACACCCTGATTCATACTTCAGACAGCTTCATAAAACTTTGGATGATGGTCAACTCTAGTCAAACCCCTGGACGCTCCCTTTAAGTTATCATGTGAACGTCTTTAGCTTCCTATACACTACCTTGGCCTTAGCATGTGTGCGTCCAGGGATGAAATCTCCCAGTTCTATTATGCAACTAGTCACAAAATAGAAGAAAAGATAGATAAAAGACTTCAAAATCAGCCTCTTCAAGGGGGAAACCTCCTTTACATTACACAAATGAATAATTCTTGGATGATACAAATGAAAAAGCCTCCCTTCTATATATAGGAGTCTAAGGGGCCACAATATAATCAAAGTTGACATAACAATAATAATATAAGGGCACAATAATAACAATAATGGGCTTTTATGGGGCACAGTCATAACAATATGGGGACAATAGGGGTACAACAATAACAATAATGGCTACAATGACAATAGTAATGGGGAATCACTAGTATTATAGGGACATAACATGCCCGTATCCTTCAAAAAAATGTTGTCCTCAACGCTTGAATAGTTCTGGATGCTTTTGTTTAAAGTTCTCATTCTCCCATGTGGAATCTTCAGTGGGTAAGTTCTTCCACTTGATGAGATACTCTGAAATTGATTGATTTCGTCACTGTAGAGTTCTTGTTCCTATGGTTGTTTCAGGTTCTAATATGATTTTTCCTTCCTCGTCAAGTTCTGGCAATATTGTTTGAAGTGGGAGCTTGTCACCTATAACCTTTTTTAAGCATCAAACATGGAAAACTGGGTGCACTCGGGAAGTTGTAGGAAGCTCCAATTTGTATTCCATAGTAACAATCTTTTGCAATACCTTGTATGGACCTGTTGTGCTATTCAACAACCCCCTATTTATTAATAATAGTAGTTAATATTACATTAATAAATAGGGACCCTTTAAAAAAATCCTTCCAAAAATAAACTTAGCATTTAGGTATTTGCTTATTTAATTTTGGAATAAAGCAAGATATCAATCAAACCCGTTTTTCAAAAGAACTACTAAATGCTTGCCTTCCCACATATCATATGATTAAGCATCATCAAAAACCTTGTTAACCCACCAAATCTAGTGAAAAACGATTAAAAGAGGACTCCACTCTATATACCTCGAAAACTATCATTTTTTGATATAAACTAGGTCCTGAAGCTTTTCTCGTCAAAACTGAGTTTTGCATCGCATATCGCTATTTATAAAAGGCCCACCTTGAAATGTTACCTCAAAACAAGCGAAATGTGAAACAACGATGGCATCGTAACCTTTACCGCATCACATTTCGAGCATTTAAAAGAGCACCGAAAACTTACCATCAGTTGATATTGCGAAATGTGATCAAGCCCCGGACCCACTCCTTGGATACATTACGAACAAATGCTTAGGTCTGCTACTCATTAAAAAGGTATTTACATAGAAAAACCTGACAAGTAGCTATGTTTTGAGGAAATAAACGAGTGGCTCACATCTCGCATCTCACAGAAACGTAAGGGAAGGTAAGAAAAGCGAAAACACATAATGCGATATTGCGATCTGCAATATTGCCTCGCAAATTGCAAAATCGACATTATGTTAATTTAAAGGCTTGCCACCCTAGAAGCTTTCTTCCCGACTTATGATGCAACATTTATGAGCATTAAAGACAAGAGATAACGAAGCATTAGTGGGCATTTAGTAAGAGTTAACTGCATTTATGTATGAAGAGCCATTTAACGTGATATGATATCTTCTCACTTGCATTCAAATAAAACTCCTTTCTTATCACCTTTTTAAAGCTATCTACATTATTCCATTTCACATTCATTATTATCTTTGTATATTCGATAGTTGTTGTTCTTCACTTTCAGGAAAAATCCACAGAGAAAATATTCGAGAGCAATGGTGAAGAAAGGCAAGACAGTTGTCTCTGAGAAATCAGAAATGACTCCTCTATTTACGGATACTACATGTAGCAGGGAGGGAGTAACCTCTACGTGGGAAGCCATGTATAATATACTAGAAGAAGAGCAACCAAGGAATCTGGAAACGAAGGTCACAGTTGATGGTCGTGATTCCTCAAATGCCTCCATTTTGAGACATCATGCTCATTTCCGCATCGCATAGCTACACGTCCAAAGATAATCCCTTATACAAACATGGTTAAATGGGTTATTGATGAAGTCAACATCTCAGATAGAGAATTCAGGACCAGAAGCCAAGAGGTTATGGGATCTTTTACGCCAGACAACCTGCGTCTTATGTACCACCTACCAAAGCCACAACTCATCTACAACAAGCAGTTCGTCGAGAAGTTTGCCAAAGAGAACAAGGACCGAGTAGACTGCACTCGAACCTGGTCAAATAATGAAGGAAAAATAAAAAAAGACAAGAATGGTATGTACTCTACTGCATCTATTTGTCCCCCTCATAGTTTTGCAGCGGCCATGCTATGTAGACTATTTGGCAAACCCAATATCATTAAATTTTCCCCAGAATGGCTGCCATTGATAGATGCAGCCGTAAACGCAACTGTAATGAATTGGGCACAGATTTTGTATGATAATTTAGCAAGAACAATAATGGAATATAGAAGGAAAAGGAGTGTTGCTTCGAGGGTTTACCCTCCATTTTTTATGAGTGCCTATGTAATGGATGAAATTTGTTTTGGTTCAAAATTCCCTGTCATGGAATGGAAGTGGACTATCCAAGATCCGCTTCCCATTCACATATACCATAAAGACATGTGTGAATCTTAGTTTCAACCACATTTTTACAAAATTTGTCATGGAGTCATGCTGCCTATCCACAAACAACTTTACAACTGAGATGCCCCCCTGGTTTTCCAAGGAAGCTGAGGTAGATATCCTCCCAGTCGCCAGATGGTTTGGGGAGGAAAAATTCACGTATATTAGGGTATTTGGCAAAATTTCCTCCCCCAATATCCTCCCATACTATGTTCCAGACAAATTAATGGCTAGAGAGACAACCTATCAAATAGCTAGTGAGGGTGGGATGAGAAAAACATTAAAGGATTCAAAGAAGGCCATTTTTCCTACATTCCCTTTACAGTCTGGAGCATTTGCCAACCTGGGGCATGCATTCAAAGAGGCAGAGATCATGTTATCTCTACAATTACCTAAATTTCCAGGAAGGCAATATGACCCATTTGGCACTATCAAAGACTTTACCACCATGGTAAAAGTGAAAATATTTAGTCATGAAGAAGATGCATTTGATGACATTTTTTTTACAGAAGAACACGTTCACAGAGGTAAAGCATATGGCACAATTACTTTTTGACTATGAAGATCTTGAAGCCTTTCATGAGTGCAGATAAAGGAGGCTATTGAAGGTCCCATTAGACCAATTATTGATTGAACCAATAAGGGAGCCAACTCCTAGTGTAAGTCTAGAAGAAGATTCCAAAAAAAATTCTAAAACTGATTCTGGAGCAGAATCCCAAGAGAAGTTTACTAGGGAGTCAGACCAGTTAGAGCAAAAATCACAAAATGGGAAAAGCAGAAGTAGGGAGTCGGAAAAAGATACAACCCAATCTACAGAAAAGATAGCTGAGCAAACTTCAGCTAGCAAATAGGTTGAAATCCATTCCACCTCTACCCAGCCAATAAAACCCTTGGTGATTGATTTAGAGGAAGAATGGGAGAACTTTAATAAAAATATCCATACAGAGGAACAAACGGCAGAGTCGCAAACTCCACAACAGAAGCCAACTCAAGAAATTACAGCAAAGGAGACTGTAAATACACAAGAGGTAGAGCACATTCCTTTCACTCCCACCTCTGAAATTGTTTTGAGGATTGAGGAGATTCCCCCTTTAGATGTGTTCTATAGCCCACAACACAAATTAGTTGTTAAAATACAAAGGAAGAAAAGAAAATTGGATGCTACAGCTGCTACTACTCCAGATAATGAACTGACATATATCGTCTGGAAAGACTCACCCATCGACCCATTTGCCAACCTTACTAGACTGTCACAGTTTGGAGGTGCCTATGCTACAATGACTATCGAAAAAGCAACATAGGTGCAAATTTTTCTTAAGGAAAAAGAAAATAAAATTATGTCGCTTGAACAACAATTACAACAAGAAAAATCGAAACAACAAGTAGAAACAAAGTTAGCTAAGCTCCAAGAAGAGTTCGAGCAGATACAAACAAGACATCAAGCCAGCTTAGCAGAAAAGGAAGCGCAGTTACAAGAAATAACTGATCTGCATAAGGATGATCCAAAAATTGATTAGTTTATTACTGAAGTGCTTGGCCTTAACACCCAGTTGATGCACCAAAAGGAACTATTATGCCAGAAGATTTCGCAATGGAATTCTTATTGTAAAACAAGCAAAAAATTGACGAGTCAAGTCGTTGAAATGAGACTTGAATATGATGAAACCTTGAAAAGGGTCTCTGAATTCATCACCTGGTAGAATTCAGAAGATGGGAGAAAGGCTGACCTACCTAAACTGGAGGAGTCACATAAAGAAATCTTATTTAAAAACTGGGATTCCCGGCTTAGAGAGGCAGAAAAGGCAACAATAGATGTGGCAACAACAACAAACAGTGTTATCGAGAATATTAATCAAAATTTACATAGTGCCAACCTGGTGGCAGAGTCCATTCCGGGTTTTCTTCCTAATGTAAAACAGCTTGAACTACAGTGGAGGAAGGCAACAGAAGAAAAAGTAGAAGAAATTAAGCAAATGACCAGGTTAAACTGGGAAGCATATTGGTGACATTTGGTGACACCTCACAACCAGTGGATGACCCTACGATGCCTAACCACTTCAACAGAGAAAATGGTGCCAGCACTAGCCGACAACGTGTTCATTGGGCAGTTGAAAGCTGAAATCGGCCAACTGACACGGCTCAAGCCCATGATGGACATTTGTGATCTAAAAGATCAAATGCAGAACAATTAGTCACCATGTTCATTTCTATTTTTGTTTTATTTTGCATAATTTGAGGAAGGTCATTTAAACCTCCTCAACTATTTTTGTAATAATCTATTTTTAGTTTTATAGTTTAGTATTTAAACCCCTCATGCATTTTGAGAGGG
>APFE031252272.1:8280-10780 GCA_000404065.3 Pinus taeda
TTATTATTGTGCCCTTACATTATTATTGTTATGTTGGCTCTGATTATATTATGACCCCTTAGACCCCTATATATAGAAAGGAGGTCTTTTCATTTGTATCATCCAAGAATATTTCATTTATTTAATGTAAAGGAGTTTGTCCCCTCAAAGAGGCTGAATTCTAAGTTGTTGATCTACATTTTCTATATTTTTGTGAGCTGGTTTCACAACATTTGGTATGGGAGCTTTGGATTTTAGGGTTTTGCTACTCCAAATAGGTCATCGTGGCATTTTCACTATAATTTTTTTTTCTCTGACGTTTCAGAAGTGAAAAAAAAAACCCATTTGGGAAGAAATCGTACTTAACGTCAGGTCCAAATTTCAGAGCTTTTTGCACTATATTTGCGGATATATGATCTGAGGAAGTTGGTCTTTTTGCATACTCCTGAATTACATTCCAAAGAGGTGACTTGGGGAAAATCATCATAACTTTCTTCCTGAGCATCAGATTAAAATTTCATAAGAATATATAGAAAGAGGACGGATTGTAGTTTCTTGTATCTAGTTTTTAGATCCAAAGGTCGAAACAGTGACACGTGGCATGTCGTACAATTTCACTCTACTGAACTAGTCTATAATCAAGTCACTGTGGGAGATTTGGCATAACCCTTCCTTGGAGAATCCAACTTGGATTAGATTGGTGGCATTGGAAAGAGTATGCAGAGGGATGTTGTAGGTTGTTGTTTTAGAACTTAAAGATTTGAAAGTATGTAGTTACAGTCATTTCAAGATCGAGCTCCTAAAATCAAGAAAAAGCAAGAAGAAGAAGTTTGATGGCAAGGATCCGGAAAATTGGATACTTCATATGGAGCAATATTTTTATCTACATGGTGTGCCATTATTAAAAAAGGTTTTTATTACATCTTCATATTTAGAACCGGATCAATTTTTATGGTATAAAGGGCTTTGTTCTCATAAACAACTTGTAACGTGGTCAATTTTTACGGAGGAAATGATAGCACATTATGAGGATACAAAGAGCAACACCTTGTTTAGAGCAACACCAAAAGAATTGGAAAGAGTAAAAGGGCTTTGTTACATAGTGGAAAGTAAAATGATGGAAACAAGTAAGTCTACCCCTCACAACTATAAAAATGGAGGTGTTGTTTCTCCTAGCCTTCCCCAACCTACAAGGGTTACACCACAACAATTGGAAGAAAAAAGAGAAAAATGGCTTTGTTACAATTGTGATAGCAAATGCATTAAAGGTCATAAGCGTGCTGAGAATAAATTATTGTACATAGAGTATGAAGAGGAGGAAGAAAGGGATCAAGAAACATCAAAAGAAGAGGATATATGCTAGGACCCAAACCGAGAGAAAGAAGAAATGAATCAGACCATATCCTACAAATCATTGGCAAGAACTACCACTCCTCAAACTCTCAAGATAGAAGGAAATATCAAGAAGAAAAAGGTGCAAGAAGTGAAAGATCACATTGAGGAAGAACAAATGAATCCAACCATATCTTCTAATTCATTGGTCGGAATTACCACTCCTCAAATTGTCAAGAGAGAAGGACATATCAAGAAGAAAAATGTTTAGGAAGTGAAAGATCACATTGAGCATCACAAAATGAATCCGACCATATCTTGTAAAGGATTGGAAGAAATTACCACTCCTCAAACTCTAAAGATAGAAGGACATATCAGGAAGAAAAATGTTCAAGCATTGAAAGAACACATTGAGCATCAACAACAAGTTCTCCAACTTTTAAAGGATAACACCACTTTGGTGGAAAATCGAATGAAACAACAAGTAGATCAACGTCGTAGTGAAAAATGTTTTGATGTAGGTGATTGAGTATTTTTACTGCTACATCTCAAGCAAGCTATTTATGAGAAGGAAATGTTGGCAATACCACATGCACTTAAAAAATGGTGACCTTCTCTAATGGGAAGACACATCAAGGTAAAAATGGATCATGATAGTATTAAATACATTTTAGAACAACTATTATCTTTAGAAGAACAAAAAAAATGTGTCACAAATATGCTGGGTTATGACTTTGACATCATCTATAGAAAATGGAAGCAAAATTTTGTTGCAGATGCACTCTCAAGAAAGGATGAGCATGTGGAAGAATTTTTTTGTGCTATTTCTATTATCCAACCAGATTGGATAACTGAAGCTAGGGATGAATGGAAGAAGGACGGAGAAGTATGGCCACTTATTCAAAATTTGCAAAAGATCCCAATTCAAACAATATTGCCAGAAATTGAAGAGGAAGGAAAAATCATATTGGAGGCTGGAGTAGTCACAGAAACAAGAACCCGACAGCTACAAAATCGATCAATTTCAAAGCATCTCATCATGTGGAAGAAATTACCCGACGAAGATTCCACATGGGTGTACAAGAATTTTATACAAAAGCATCAAGAACTACTCAAGCGTTGAGGACAACAATTTTTGAAGGATAGGGGCATGTTAGGCCCCTATAATACTAGTGTAACCCCTTATTGT
>APFE031252272.1:15780-22333 GCA_000404065.3 Pinus taeda
AAATACACGTGTTAAATAATTCAATAAGATCACCAAAGAATCATCAAGAATGCTATATTCCCTCTCCACATAGTTGCAACAAGACTTATTAATTCATACATTCATCAACCAATCAATAACTAAATAATTCATGACAAGAGCCACATATGGTACACATCACATAACCAACATATAACTAGCAAATAACTAGCATAGGAATCACGGAAACTTAGCTATAATCTCACGATACAATCACTACAAGTATACATGAATCACAATAGAAGAATAATTCTTATTAATATATGAAAATACCAACCAAGTCAGGGACTTCGACGAACCACCCGACCATAGATCGCGTTGAACCAAATATTGTTTTCATCCAATCACCCCCACGTCATATTCCATGCATGAATTTGGGATCTCATGGAATAAACCAAGACAAAACTAAATTAGGGCTTCCATAGGCCAAACCACCTCAACCCTCAACCACAATGATTCCACATCACTAACACCAACAATATCAGTCTCTACCAAAGTTTTCCAAGGTTCAAGGAATAAATAACTCAACACATACCCTTCCAAGGCTCCAGAGTGTTTGTTCAACCCAGCTCTAGGGACCAGTAACTCAACCCACCAAGGGCTCCAGAGCGTTTGTCCCAACCTGGGCTCAAGGACTAGTAACTCAACCCAATTTGTTCCAAGGCTTCCAAAGCATTTGTTCCAACCCACGTCCATAAGGAATTATGAGCACCGATCATAAAATAATTGAGTGTAAAAACACACAACACCATGGTATCCAGGAAACAAAAAGGAAAGGTTGAAACCACTTTCAATCCAAAAAAAATCTCCATGCCAATGATAACATGTGACTAGGAAATCACATGCATATACCATGAATCCATAAATCAACAAGGAAGTCACACATGCAACATGTTACCTACAAAACAATCCAATTGTATTTGTTAATCCAATTGTTCCCTTGCACTTTCTTGCTTTCCTTTGCCTTCTTTGTCCAAAATCCAAGTGAATATTAATGTGATCAAATCATGCTCCAAGAATCCTCCAAGATATCTCAAGTGTGCAAGAGTATGAGAGAATGAGAGAATGAAAGAGAGCTCCAAAATTGAACTGAAAAAAAAGTTTGTGAACTGATCCTCATAAGCCTTTTTATCATTGAGACCTCTATTTTCTTCATTTTCCTTCATTTTTCCCTCAATTTCCCTCTCATGAAAATATGTGTCCCTTCATCTTCCTTTTCTACTATTTTCCTTTATTGCATAAATAAAATACCAATTATTCCCACTTTGCCTTTGCCAATTTCCATAGACATAAACTAATCACAACTAATACCCATCACTTGTTTTTCCCAACATTTAGCCTTGAATACGTGTCCCGTGACCTTGGTTTTATTTTATTTACATGGAAAATCAACCAGGAGTTGTTGCAAACCCCTCCCCCTTGGGGGAACACCATCCTTGGTGTTCTATGACACCTATGACTAGAAAACCACTAAAAACAAAACATACTACCCATGGAGCTTTATAACATAGCTCGATGTAGTATCTACAATGAACAACAATTGTAAACCATGACCAACATAACAAACATGATAATCATACCACTTATTGGATCTTTATAACACAACTCATTGCGACATTTATAACAACATCCATATATATACATATACATATACCAAAAACTCATTTTCTTGAACCAGAAAATAAGTGAAGGATATAATGCCCACATCTGATCAGACATCTCCCATGTAGCTTCTTCAAGCCCAAAGTGCTTCCACTGCACTATAACTTGCTTGATTTCTTGGTTTTGGAGCATGAGATGTTTCCACTAAAATATGCATTTTAGTTATGGTTAGAATTCTCCCTCTGGTTCCACCTGTAATAAAGACCAGTCAATCACATGATCAGCATTTGGACATACTTCTTAAGCAATGAAACATAAAAAACATCATGGAATTTCATTGTCGAAGGCAGTGCAAGTCTATATGCCACTAGTCCAATCCTCTCAAGGATCTCAAAAGGCCCGCAATATAGAGGTGCCATCTTGGTACATGATCCAATCCTCAAGGAGCTCCCCTTGGGCTTGATGCGCAGGTACACATGCTCCCCAACCTGAAACTCCCTGAATGTCCTATGTTGATATGCATAACTCTTATTCATGTCCTTTTCTACCTTTAAATTCCTCTTAATAACCTGCATTTCATATTCCATCTGTGCCAAAATATTCAGTCAAATCAACACTTTGTTCACTGGATCACTCCAACTAACAGGAGTATTATAACTCCACCCATAAAGAGCCTCAACTGGACTCATACTCAATGACTCTTGATACCAATTATTATAAGCAAACTCTACTAGTGGAAGATACTCTTCCCACTTTCATCGTTGATGCATGACATACATCCTCAACATGTCCTCAAGAATCTTGATCACCCTCTCTCTCTACCCATTTGATTGTCGATGATAAGTTGTACTAAAGGCTAACTTTATCCCCAAGCATGCAAATAACTCTTTCTAAAGCATGGAAGTGAACTTGGCATCTCTGTCTCATATGATCTTCATGGGAACACCATGCAACCTCACTATCTCTCTAATGAAAATCTAAGCAACCTCACTATTTGAATTCGTAGACTTAACTGCAATGAAGTGATCTGCCTTACTTAAGCTATCAACCATAACCATGATGAAATTATGATGCTTTGATGTCCTCGGAAAACTTGTAATGAAATCCGTGGAAATGACCTCCCATTTCCACTCTGGAACCAGAATCTACTACAATAAGCCACTTGGATGCTTACGCTATGTTTTTACCTACTGACAACCTAAACATATTGCAACAAACTTGGCCACCTATTTCTTTAATTTCGGCCAATGATAGAAACTCTTCACAGTTGTCAAAGTTTTATGATATCTTGGGTGGCATGAATACAACTTGACATGAAATTCCCTCAAGGTAAGCTTTGTGAACTCACTATTGTCTGACACATAAATCCTATTCCTGAATCTAACCAAGCCATTTGCAGTGAGGTGATACTCCTCATCCTATCATCTTCACCCCGTTGTTGTAACCTATGCTTCAGCTGTTGACACCTGTCATCATGTTTCCCTTGCTGAAATATTCGCTCCTGCAAATATGTCCCATAATAACTCACTTCTCTAATATGATTCACTAGCACTCTTCTACTAAGAGCATTTATAATCATGTTCTCATTGTCTTTAATGTACTTGATCTTAAATTCAAACTCACTAAGAGTAACCAACTATCCATCTTGTATGTCATTCAAATTAGGCTGGTTAAACCAATACCTCAGCCCACTGTGATCATTCGCCAAGATGAACCTCTTGCAAAGAATATAATGTCTCCACATCTTCAACACATGAATGATAGCTACCAACTCGAGATAGTGAGTCACACAATTATGCTTGTGCTCATTCAACTTCCTTGACTCATAGCATACCACCTGTCCTTCCTGAACCGAGAACCCACAAAGTCCTCTCTTGCAAGCATCTGTAAATATCACAAACTCTTTGTCAGCATCTACAATATTCAAGACCATAGCATCTGTAAGCAACTGCTTCAACTACTCAAAACTAGTTGCACACTCCTTAGTGTTTTGGGCAAATTTAGTGTTTCTTCAAACGCCTAAACCTCTAGACCTAGTAGCTAGTCTAGAAACAACAGACAAAGTAATTCATCGCTTTTCCTATAGTTAGCAGAAAATAGAAAGAAGAACAAAGGTACCAACCTGTAACTTTCGCTTGACCCCTCTCTCCTTTGACCAATTTCGCCACTCCTTTTCGTACTTAACTCACTTGGAAAGTACCTGCACACACGCCGAGACAGAAACCCATCAAAGCATACAATAATGACGATTTGTTAACTAAACATATCATAGAATCAAGAGTACGATATACATCATATAAACACATGAATGGAAAAAGATTAGAATTCTTTATTAATAGAAGGAAAGATTACAACCCATGTAGATGCATGCTCGATTCAATGTCATCCTTCCAGCTTCAAACCCTTCTCTCCTCATGAAGCAACATTTCGACATCATTACAATACACTTACTGATCTCATTCAAATAGCATTTCCTTAGCTCAAGAAATTCCAAACTAGACCGATGTTAGGTCCTTATAATACTAGTGATTACCCCATTACTATTGTAGTTGTAACCCTTATTAATATTGTTGTGCCCCTATTGTCCCCATATTGTTATTACTGTGCCCCATAGAATCCCTCTATTGTTATTTTGTGCCTTTATATGTTATTGTAGGTCGGTTGGGTATATTGTGACTGCTTGACTCCTTATTAGAAAGGAGGTTTATCCCTTTGAATCATCAAAGAATCATTCATTTGTGTAATGTAAGGAGGTTGCCCCTTGAGAGGCTCTATTCTAAGGGATTGATCTGTCTTTTCATATTTGGTGGGTGTTCATAACATTGGGATCAGGCTTTGTTCTAGGGTTCGCTGCCCAAATAGGTCATCGTGGCCTTTTCTCTATAACTTTTATCTACCACATTTCAGAAGAAAAAAAAAAAAAAAAAAAAAAAAAAAAAACACCCATTTGAGAAGAAATCGCACTAAACCTTCGATCCGAATTTCAAAGCTTTTCGCACTATATTTGCGGAGATATGATCTAAGGAAGTTGGTCTTTTTGCAGACTCCTGAATTACATTCCAAACAGGTGACCTAGGGAAAATTGTCATAACTTTCTCTCTGAGCATTGGATTGAAATTTCGTAAGAAGGTACAGAAAGAGGACGGACTTTAGTTTCTTGTATATACTTTTCAGAGCCAAAGGTCGAAACAAGGACACGTGGCATGTCATACAAGTTTGTTCTACTGAACTAGTCTATAATCAGGTCATTGTGAGATATTTCGCATAACTCTTCCTTGGATAATCCAATTTGGATCAGATTGGTGGAATTGGAAAGAGAACACAGAGACCTACTGAAGGTCACAATTTCAAAATTGGATGATCCGAAATTACAGAGATACATCAGAGGCAATATCGAGCTCCTACAAAGTGAAAAAAGGTGTGTAGGTTTTTTTAAATTTTTGCTTAAGCTTGGTTTGAAAAATGATTTTGAAGGAATTCAAAGGGCATAGTAGAGAATTATTATCGATAACTGATGCCCTGAGGAAATAAAATTAAAACACCTAGTAAGCAACCTGAAAGCTCTAGCATGACTCATGAAGAAGAGGAAGAATGCTACATGATATATCAAAATTACAAGACCAAGTGCAACAAATGTCACTCTGACAAAAGCTAACAGAAGCTAAGATAAATGGTGTGGAATCTAAGATAAATGGCGTGGAAGCTAAGATTAATGGCATGGAAGCTAAGATGGATGATTTGAAGATAGATTTGAAGACAGGCATGACAGCTTTGAAGATAGGTTTGACAAATTTTCTACAAGAAATATTTACTAATGGTGAAAGGGTAGTAAAGGAAACTCATGATGTGAACAAAAGAAATGTTAATCATGATTTCATAGACTCTAATGTTGGATCGAAGACCCACCATATTCCAAAAATCGATATGAGGAAGTTTGATGGCAAGGATCCTGCAACATGGATATTACAGATGGAGCAATTTTTCGATCTCAACAATGTGCAAAACACACAAAAGGTACGTATTGCAACTTTATATTTAGAACTAAATCAGTTTATATGGTATCAATGGCTTTTCTCTCATAAATAAATTATCACTTGGGCAATTTTTATAGAAGAATTGACAGTGCATTATGAGGATACAAAACGTAACACTTTCTTTAGCCAATTAATAAGCCTCAAACAAAAGGGTTCAATAATGGAGCACATTGAGGAGTTCCAAAAATTGAACAGAAGGGTAAAAAATATTCCAGAAGAGCATAGGATTGATGTGTTCATAGGGACTTTAAAGGATAATATCAAACATGATGTTCGCCTTTGGGGACCTGATTCATTAGAGAAGGCATTCAAGTTAGCAAGAAAAATGGAGAGCAAAATTATGGCAACGAGGAAGCATACCACTCACAACTATAAAGATGGAAATGTTTTTGGCCCTAGCCTTCCAAAATCTATAAGGTTGACACCACAACAATTGGAAGAAAAAAGACCAAAAGGGCTTTGTTACAGTTGTGATAGCAAATACACTAAAGGTCATAAGTGTGCTGAGAAGAAATTATTCTACATAGATTGTGAAGAGGAAGAAGAAAAGGAGCAAGAAAGGTCAAAAGAGGAGGATATACTCCAGGAACAAAGCCTAGATGAAGAACAAATGAATCCGACCATATCTTGTAATGCATTTGTGGGAATTACCACTCCTCAAACCATCAAGATAGAAGGACAAATCAAGAAGAAAAAGGTAATAGTGTTGATTGATTCAGGAAGTACCCACATTTTTATTCATTGTAAGGTAGCAAAAGAATTGAATTGCTTCTTATATCCAGCACCAGAGTGTCAAGTGATGGTTGCAAATGGAGGAACAATAAATTGCTCTGGAAAGTGCCATAGTATCAAGCTATCCATGGGAGAATATGTATTGACTAGCCCAATGCTTTCCATTT
>APFE031252272.1:23193-52831 GCA_000404065.3 Pinus taeda
CATAAAGCATCTGCGAGGATTTCTCGGGTTGACAGGGTATTATCGCAAGTTTGTTAAGAATTATGGAAGAATAGCATCACCTCTAACAATATTATTGAAGAAAGATGCATTTCATGGACTCCGGAAGCAACAAAGGCCTTTGAACATCTTAAAGAGGCAATGTGCCAAGCACCGGTCTTAGCTACACCGGACTTCACAAAAACCTTTATGTGGAATGTGATGCTTCAGGAAATGGAATTGGTGCTGTTCTAATGCAAGATGAAAGACCCATTGCTTTTGAAATTCATCCAATCAAGGAAATTTTTTTACACAAAGCTATTTATGAGAAGGAAATGTTGGCAATACTCCATGCACTTAAGAAATGGTGACCCTACCTAATGGGAAGACACTTCAAGGTAAAAACGGATCATGATAGCCTTAAATAATTTTTAGAACAAAGATTATCCTCTGAAGAGCAACAAAAGTGGATCACAAAGATGTTGGGTTATGACTTTGAAAATCATCTACAAAAAAGGGAAGCAAAATGTGGTGGCAGATGCACTCTCAAGAATGGATGAGGACGTGGAAGCATTGTTGTGCACCATTCCTATTATCCAACCAGATTGGATAAACGAAGCAAGGGAGGAATGGAAGAATGATGAAGAAGTGTGGGCACTTATTCGAAAATTACAAACAAGATTCCAGTACATCTGATACATTTAGCTGGCAAAATGATTCATTATGGTACAAAGATCGCTTATACCTCTGTAAGAATTCCTAGCTAAAACAAAAGATTCTTATGGAATTGCACACTACTCCCTTAGGAGGTCACTTAGGATTTTAAAAAACTTACCAAATGGTTAAGAAGGAATTTTTTTGGGATGGCCTTAAATCAAATATTCAAAAGTTTGTGATGGAATGTTTGGTTTGCCAACAAAATAAAGTTGAAACAATTAAGACACCGGGTCTATTACAACCTTTATCCATTCCAAGCCAATGTTCGGAGGAGGTTTCAATGGATTTTATCATGGGTTTAGCCAAGTCTGAGGGAAAGAGTGTCATCATGGTGGTAGTTGATAGACTTACCAAGTATGAACACTTTTGTGCATTATCACATCCATTTAAAGCCAGTACAGTTTCTACTTCATTTATGGAAACAATTCAAAAGCTACATGGAAACCCAAAGATTATTGTAAGTGCAAGAGATCCCATTTTCACTGGAAATTTTTGGACATAATTATTTTCTTGTCTTGGTACTCAGTTAGCTCATAGCTCATCTTATCATCCTCAATCTGATGGGAAAACTGAGATAGTAAACAAATGTTGGGAAGGATATCTTCGTTGCTTTGTATCTGATAAACAGACACAATGGGTCAAATGGTTGCCTCTAGCTGAATGGTGGTATAACACTTCCTTCCATGCAGCAACAAAAATGACCCCATTTATGGCACTTTATGGATATCAGCCACTATCCATCACATCATATTTAAGAGAAAATTCTAAGGTTAAAGCAATGGAACATCACATAGAGCATCAACAACAAGTCCTCCAACTCTTAAAGGATAACCTCATGTTGGCGCAAAATAGAATGAAACAACAGGCATATCAACATCACAGTGAAAGAAGTTTTGATGTAGGTGATTGGGTATTCCTACGGCTACAACCATATAAACAAATGTCCCTCAAGCAAGCTGAGAAGGAGAATAAATTATCACCAAAGTATTATGGTCCATACAAGGTGTTGCAAAATATTGGTACAATGGCATACAAATTGGAGCTTCCTGCAGCTTCTCGAGTGCACCCAGTTTTCCATGTTTCATGTTTAAAGAAGGTTATAGGCAACAAGCTCCCAGTTCAAACAATATTGCCAGAACTCGACAGCTATGAAATCGATCAATTTCAAAGTATCTCATCAAGTGGAAGAACTTATCCGCTGAAGATTCCACATGGGAGGATGAAAATTTCATACAGAAGCATCCAGAACTACTCAAGCGTTGAGGACAACACTTTTTTGAAGAAGAGGGGCATGTTATGTCCTTATAATATTAGTGATTACCCCATTACTGTTGTAGTTGTATCCCTTATTAATATTGTTGTGCCCCTATTGTCCCCATATTGTTATTACTATGCCCCATAGAATCCCTCTATTGTTATTTTTGTGCCTTTATATTATTATTGTTAGGTCGGTTGGGTTATATTGTGACTCCTTACACTCCTATATATAGAAATGAGGTTTTTTCATTTGAATCATCAAAGAATCATTCATTTGCGTAACGTAAAGGAGGTTTCCCCCTTGAAGAGGCTAAATTCTAAGGCGTTGATCTATCTTTTCTATCTTTTTGTCAGCTGGTTTCATAACAACTAGCCTTTGAATGCTTGGTCAATTTATAGCTGAATGGAAGAGGCTAAGCCATTAATGGCCCTCATGAATGCTTTGCCAAAATTTGGAAGTGGTTCCATGGAGGAAGGGATAATGGATTAAGGTTCATTCATCCTCTTCCTCATCCAAAAGCGAGCTCAATCCATCTGGAAACTTCCAGAAGCATCCATTGGATGAGCAATCCTATGGATTCATTTCAAAATTCGATGAATCTCACTCAGCGTAGGTGAAACAAAGGCCAAATGCATTGCAATGCACCCAAACAGTGCAATTCCTACATTGCATTGCGGCCAGATAGAAGGCCACCTACGCTAATCTCCTTAGGGGCATTTTCTAGATGAATGGTGTCATGAAACTCTTGGGAGGCAAGCATGATGTAGCTTAACTTCATTAGGGAATGAAAACAACTGAATTAGGGGTTGATGGACCCTAATAATACGGATCCAGAAGTCGGGGTTGATGTGCCCAAATTTTCCTGTAACAGTTGCCCCCTAAAGCATGAAGTCGAAAATAAACATGTCGAGTGAGATGCTTTACCACTTGGAGAGAAGGTTTTGAAACAGAAGGAGACCTACATCAGCTACAATACATATATCATGATACTTTGATTTTTTCTCACAATTTAGCTGAGGGAAGGCATACCCATGCTCATCTTTATAAACTTTCATTACATGTACAAATATAGTCGTCTACAGATATAGACTCATGAATATAAGGCCAATGTACATTTGATATAATACTCCTAAAAATATATCGCAGCCCGGATGGATGAAACTAGATCTGGGGTGTTCAATCTCATTCAATATTTCGCTCAAGTACAAGTCTAACCATGTGAATAGATGATTTGAAGTCGAACATGGAGAGACATCATCTGCTTACCAAGCCAATGATGTAAGTTGTTAACAAATGTGGGAGGAATCACCGATAATGATAATGACCCTCAAGGTATTGTAGTACATTTCGCAAGGTGTGAATAAATGATTTGATGTCGAACACCATACAAAGTCTTTCGGTCAAAGGCCAGTGATGTCAACCTATTGCCAGAAGTGAGAAACCTGCCATTGATGTATGCAAGTCTCAAGGTACTGAAGGGGTGTTTCTAAGTCAACTTCTTAGATGATGTGCTGATGTCGACAAGAAGCGACTCGTCGCAGGAGGGCCTTGATGTATCCCACATCAACGACACGAAATGAGGTCAATGATTTTGGAGATGAAATGTTAACTAACGACACAAGGTTTAGGAATGGAGGGCATGAAAATGAAGGTTTACTGTATTGTAAAGGATGAAGTTTTGAACTAAATGACTTCTCTTGAACATATCGGCGACACTTAACTGAATTGGTAGCATTGACCCAAAACAAAGTGATGGATGGTATGATAGACCAATGGTGTGATAACCATCAAGTTGAATGACCCAACCCACATAGTCACGGTGATAAGGTGAAAGTGTCATGTTCAAGAGCGACCTACTACCATAAAGGTTTCTCAGCTTTTTCCCATTTTCCCCAGTCATTTCTGACCAGTACCTCTTTACTTTTAATTAATCTTGAGGAGGATAACATATGCTTGTTGTATAATTCCACCCTTCAGGTGAATCCATTGCTATTTGATGTTTTAACGAGTCTAGCGAAGGTGAAACTCGATCTTGTCTAGATGGACAAGTTTGTTGCTATTTGATGTTTTTTAACGAGTTTAACGACAAAGATAACTCGGTCTTTTTTAGATTCAGAGAGTCTGAAAAGGGACTAAAAGGAGACTCCACAAGTTGTTTTTCGTAAATTTGTCTCTCAAGTCCGAAAAATCATAAAATAATATAAGAGAGAACCTATTGATCATGTTTGACCAACGAGTACCTTTTTCGTAGATAATCTATCTCAGCTCGAAGAAGGGGTAAAATTGTACTGAGTAGATATCAATTCTAATCCATTAACAAGCTAGAAATGACAAATGCTCGGCAATCTTTTCATGTTTAGAGAGTCTGAAAAGAGCTTAAAGAGGACTTCAATTTGAGGAACGAGTGGCGTATAGGATAGCAACTGGTTCCGGTGATGTGGGAACTTCTCAAAACATGTTGATTTATGTGAAAAGGTTGGCTAATAAGACCACTCATTGCAATTGTCCCTCAAAAAAGGGTAAAACAACCAAGTGAGAGTGTATGATTGGCCAAAGAGATGGTGGCGATGGGATGAAAACAACCAAGGCTCATCTGACGAAAGAGGCTGATAGAATGGCAATCACGAGGGTTAAACTGGAAGTGGGTTCATTTTTAGACAAGATTGAACCATAGGAAATTGTGCTTGGATTCAGTTTCATGTTTACACAAGCTTGAAACGACAAACTATGCTTGGATTTAGTTAGATTTTTACACAAGCTTAAAACAAAAAACTATGTTTGAGATTGGTTTACATGCCCCCAACATGATGAAAGGGAGAGTCTCCTATAACCAAATGGAAGTCTCCTATACCCTAATTAGCTGCTCTTCTTCTATCCAGCTTCAAGTTGCCCTGATGATGGATCCCAGTTGGGATTCGAAACGTTGGCAGAAAAATCTTCTTACTGTGGAATCTCCGATGACTGAATCAAAAATATTGTACCACAGAGGTCTCAAATCCAAATGGAAGTCACTGTGGTGAAGCAAGACGATTATCCAACACCTTTTTTGGCTTTGTCCAGATAGGGACAAAGGTGATTGGGGTGATTCCCTTCACATAACCTACAGGGAAACTTAACTTTTACCATTAGTTGCATGCCCCCCAAGCTTCATTACATTCACCTAAGTAGACTACTCATTGCTATTAGGTGGATGGAATGAAGGTTCATTTACGAGATCAAGTGAAAGACTCGATTGGGATTTTACGAGATCTAATCAAAGACTCGAATTGGAACTTTGCTCCAGGGGTCGTTGTTTCATTTTTTACTGAGCTTGACACAAGACAAGGAACTCTACTCAAATTCCTTGTTTTATTTTTTAACGAGGTTGACACAAGACAAGGAACTGTCCTCGTGGACCTGTTTTATTTTTTAACGAGGTTGACACAAGACAAGGAACTATCCTCAGGAGTTGTTTCATTTTTTAACAAGGTTGACACAGTAAAAGAACTATCCCCATATCCTCAGTTTCATTTTTTAACGATGTTGACACAAGACAACGAACTATCCTTGGAGACCCTTGTTTCATTTTTTAACGAGGTTTACACAAGACAACGAACTGTCCTCGTAGATCCTTGTTTCATTTTTTAAAGAGGTTGACACAAGACAAGGAACTATTCTTGTAGGGGTTGTTTCATTTTTTAGTGAGGCTGACATAGTAAAAGAATTATCCTGAAACTCCTTGTTTCATTTTTTTAACGAGGTTGACACAAGATAAGGAACTGTCCTCACTAACCTATTTCATTTTTTAACGAGGTTGATACAGTAAAAAAACTATCCTCCTACTCCTTGTTTCATTTTTTAACGAGGTTGACACAAGAAAATGAACTATCCTCGGACCCTTGTTTCATTTTTTAACGAGGTTGACACAAGACAATGAACTATCCTCAGATTCAATCACAACTCATAAGAGGTCATGAAGGAGAGATCTGGTTCCAATGCCTCCAGTACATGATGTACAACATCACTGAATTGATCATCAATTGATGTAGGTATGGAACAGGTTGCCACATAATTAACCTGTGGTGAGGATGATACCATTGATACAAAAGGACCATTTAGGAAAGATGGTTGACTAGGAGCCATATTTGGACTGGGAAATGAAAGCTGGTCAACGGTGACAATTTGCCATAAACATAGTCACGCCCAAGAATTAAATTGTAATCTAATGGGCTTGGGACTACCATCATGTTCAAATAAATGGTTTTTCCTCCCAAAGTAATAGGTAACTGAGGGAGGATCCCTAATGGTTGATTGGTTCCTCTGTTAAAACCCAACAGATTCTGTGTAACAGGCACAAGCGGTGGCGAACCGAGCACTTGCCAAGCAGTTGAGGAAAGGATGCTCACTGATGCACCTTCATCTATAATAGTGCCTGATACAATCATATTACAAACTTGTACTATGATTTGGAAAGGCACATAGGAAGGAAGTCGGAATCTTGCCAGTCGATTCCAATCAAAGGAAGTGACTAGACTACTTGGAGGGGGAACCATAAGAATGGGAGGATTAACCCCTTGAGTTACGAGAACTGGAGGATTTTCCTCCTGTCTTGATGGAACAGGAGGATGACCCCCAAGCTCATTAGAATTTGAGGAAACAAAAAGAACTTGAGTGGTATTATGTTCACTCTCTTCGGGAAGGGTACGATTTACTAAAGGTGAAATCGGTTCAACTGTTACCTCGACCTGTTGATTTGGGTCGGGTATAGACTCATTGGATTCACTTTCAGAGAGAGTGGGTTTAATTGACGATTGATTTGAGTCAGTCAATTCATCAACTAATGAAGGGTTTAGGGATAATTTCCTGTAACCAGATGGAAGTCGTTGCGGTGAAGCAGGACAGTTATCCAACACTCTTTTGGCTTTGTCCATATAGAAAAAGGTGAATGGGGTGATTCGCTTCACATAAACTACATGGAAACTTAACTTTACCCTTCTTTCCATGAACTTTACTACCACTAGTTGTGGTGTGTCACCAACATGATCTCCAGAAGTTGGTGACACAGGATGATGTGAACGGGAAGACCATTCTTCTAAGATCTAAGGAATATCAACACAATTTCGAAGAAGATGGTCTCCCACACAAAGTTTGCATGGATATTGAACTTTGTGAGGCTTGATGGACGGTTTCTCATCAGATGTTGCATTGAAAGTAATGGTTGCTTGGTTTTCCCTCTGCTGAATTTTCTTCTTCTTCTTCTTCTTCCCTTTCTTCTTCTTCTAAGCCACCTAGTTACTAGTACCAATACTTTCACCAGGCAAAGAGGAAGAACGAGAGGAAGAAACAACCGATGAAGAAGGCAAAGGGTCAACTTTAGGATCAACTGGAGGTTGATTTTGTCCAGTTGGAGGTGGACTCGATTGCGAAGAAATCACATTTTGAACCAAGGAGGTCAAAAACAACCCTACTGGCAAGCTAATGGTAAATCACGAAAGGGACAATGTATCCATATATGGAGCACCAATATTTCCAAATGGAGGAAAAGGACTAGGATTTCCATAAAAAAGAATTCCTTGATTGGTTGAATCCGGATTTGTCACCATATGTTTCAACCTAAGATCAACTAAGGAGAGAGCGTGGAGGATGTTATCCGTGGTCAATTAATTTTTACGACACTGGAACACAACTTCACTTTTTCATTTTTAAAGAGTCGATAAGAAGCAAAAGATGACTCTAGTCGCCTTTGATGTTTAATGAGCCTGAAGGGACAAGTGCTCAGATGATCCTTTTACTTTTAAAGAGTCGAAAAGGAACAAACGTGACTGCTCTGGAGATTCTAGACAAGAGGGTTTACCAAACTAATCACAAAACTACAATATACACCTTGGTGGTAAATGAAAGAGAAATTACCAAGGATTTACCGTACAGCAGTCAGTCTTCCCGAATGCTGTGTTCGGTGCATTGTGATCGGTAAGGTGGCAGATTCGGCTTCCTAGGGATAAAGGATTTCAACCTATTAGGGTCTCCCACTATATACTCGACGGTACATGGAGCACAAGTCCGTACTAGCACTTATCGAATTAGAGAGGATGAATCACGCAACATCAATGAAAATGACAGCCACTAGGTTTAAAGACGTCGGAACACGTCTCTAGCCTAGACCTCTAGATGTTTTAGTTAAGTTCCAATGTGTTATTAGATTAATTGATGTAAATTATAGGTTGATCTTGCTTAAAATTTTCCTTTGAAGGTTCACCACAAGATGTTTTTCGAAATTCCTAAGAATGCAACTAAAATGAGAAGCACTCCTTCCATTTGATTTCAGCAATGAAAATCCTAGATATGAGGGATAGAGCATACAAGTACCTTTTTGAACAAACAACAAAGAGCACAAACTAATGCAATTCCCTAAACCATTCCTTTCAAGCATTCACCAACTTTAATATGCACAATGCATGTTTTTCTTTTCAGTTTCTCTTAATGTGAATGATACAATAAGAAAAACTAATGCACAAATGATTCAAAACTCTTTTCGCAAAAAATGATGATTTGTGACAATTTCTTTTAAAGGGAAAGGAAGACTATACGACACTTTTGATTTTAAAGAAATGAAGATTTTCGACACTTTAAATCAAAATACAAATCAAATGCACAAATAAATCAATCGATTATTTATGAAGGAAGACATTACGACACTTCATTTTTCGAAGAAAATGACGATTTTATGACACTTTTCTATCGACAAAACAATCGATCAACTATATTATAACTTTGACTATAGACCGATAATGACAAATAAAACATTAAAGAAACATTAATCAATCCAATCAAGTAGGGTTGGTTGGCTAAGGAGATGAAAAGATTGTTTTCAAAGATAAGACATCATTAATTTTTAGCAAGCAAGCAATCAGAAGAATTTTGGCAAAAACTCAATCCAAAGGTGGGAATTTAACCTAAGGTTGATCAGTGCAGGCCACAAAGGGGCTAACTGCGTTGCAGTACACTGGCTCTCACTAAAGACTGCATTGATTTCAATGATTTCAAAACTGATCAGTGCAAGTCAAAGAGGGCCAGTCTGCATTGATTAGCGCAGGCCAAAGAGGGAAAAACTACGCTAATTAAAATATTCCTTTGTTAATCAGCGCAGGTCAAAGAAGGCCTAAGTGTAATGCCTCTAAGGCTAGTGTGCACTGATTCCTGTGCGACCACTCAAGAGTCATCTAACCTCAAATGTTGACCAAAATTCAATGCAAAAGGATGAATTACAAAAAGTAAAGTATGTCAAGGTGTCTAAGGAGATGATAAGCTACTAAAAGGGTTAAGATTTTTCCCCACCGAAGTCGCCATTTTGTTTTGGGCAAATTTAGTGTTTCTTCAAACGCCTAACCCTCTAGACCTAGTAGCTAGTCTAAAAATAACAGACAAAGAAATTCGTTGTTTTTCCTATAGTTAACAGATAAGAGAAAGAAGAACATAGGTACCAACCTATAACTTTTGCTTGATCCATCTCTCCTTTGATCGATTTCGCCACTCCTTTCTGTACTTAACTCGCTTGGAAATGACCTGCACACAAGCTGAGACAGAAACCCATCAAAGCATACAATATTGACGATTTGTTAACTAAACATATCATAGAATCAAGAGTACGATATACATCATATAAACACATGAATGGAAAAAGCTTATAACTCTTTATTAATAGAAGGAAAGATTACAACCCATGTAGATGCATGCTCGATTCAATGTTATCCTTCCAGCTTCAAACCCTTCTCTCCTCATGAAGCAACATTTCGACATCATTACAATACGCTTACTAATCTCATTCAAACAACATTTCCTTAGCTCAAGAAATTCCAACCTAGGCCAACCTTTTAATGCTTGGTCAATTTATAGCTGAATGGAGGAGGTTAAGCCATTACTGGCCCTCATGAATGCTTTGCCAAAATTGGGAAGTGGTTCCATGGAAGAAGGGATAATGGATTAAGGTTCATTCATCCTCTTCCTCATCCAAAAGCGAGCTCAATCCCTCTGGAAACTTCCAGAAGCATCCATTGGATGAGGAATCCAATGGATTCATTTCAAAAATTTGATGAATCTCGCTCAGCGCAGATGAAACAAAGGCCAACTATGCTACAGTGCACCCAAATAGTGCAATTCCTGCATTATGTTGCAACAAGATAGAAGGCCACCTACGCTGATCTCCTTAGGGGAATTTTTTGGATGAATGGTGTCATGAAACTCTTAGGAGGAAAGCATGATGTAGGTTAACTTCATTAGGGAATGAAAACAACTGAATTAGGGGTTGATGGACCCTAATAATACGGATCCGGAAGTCAGGGTTGATGTGCCCAAATTTTCCTGTAACACTTAGTCCATTCAAAATCCTTCCCTTCTCACTACAAATATGTAATAAGATAGGCAATCTGTGAGAAGTTGTTGATGAATCTCTTGTAGTAACCTGATGCTCTCTCAACAATCTTAACACTTACAAATATTTGCATACCATTGTTGCTCTCTCAACCATCTTAACATTGTTTCCATTTGTTTTGCATGCTCTTCCTCATTCTTAGAATATATCAATATGTAATCAATGAATACTATCACAAACTTGTCTAGATAAGGGCACAACACACTATTCATCAAACACATGAAAGTAGATGCAACATTATTAAGACCAAAAGGGACTACTACAAACTCATAATGCCCATACCTGGTACGAAATGTGGTTTTGTAGATGTCTTCTTCTTTGATGTGTACATGATGATATCCTTATCTAAAGTCAATCTTTGAGAATATTGTTGCTTCCTTTAGCTAATCAAACAAATCATCGATATGCAGAAAATGATACATGTTCTTGATTGCCACCTTGTTCAACTGTATGTAATCAATGCACAACCTGAGAGTACCATCATTCTTCTTCACAAACAACAATGGTGCAACCCAAGGCGACACACTTGACCTTAGGTGTTATTTATCAAGCATTTCCTTACGCTGCAACTTTAATTCCACCAACTCTGGAGTGCTCATCCTATACAATTCCTTCGACGTTGGTGTTGGTCTTAGCATCAACTCAATAGAAAAATCCACTTCCCTTTGAGGAGACAACTCTAAAATATCTGCAGGAAACACATCCTGAAATTGTTGCAAAATCGTAGACCTCTTCAGAACTTCATCATCCTCAACATCCTTTCCTTTGTTAATAGAAATATGACTTGCGAACAATACACATCGTTTCCCACTATTCCGCTTTTCTTGCACAGTTGTAACCATTCTCACTAACGTATGCTTCTTTTTTCATTGTAAGATTCCCCTCTCTCCATCATCATCCAAGCAATCAATAGCCTTATCATAGTTGTCCACTTTAGTGCTATGAAGGTACAACCAATCCATGCCCAAAAGCATGTTGTATGATCCAATTGGAAGCACATTCAGATGTGATGATGTAGGCACACCATTCAACTCAAATTCATAAGATCTCACCCAATGATGAACTCTCTCCTTAGTCCCTGTAGTCAACTGCACCAACCAAGATTCTGCATGCACTTCTTTATTCAAGCCACACTTATCCACTAGGTCAGGACTAACATAACTATAATTATATCTAGAATCAATCAAAATAGAAACAATTTGATCACAAAGCTTACCTTCCATCTCAATAATAGATATCTAATGATCAAACTACCTATTATCCAATGTTGCATAAATCTGAGGAATGCTCTGTCCAACATCCCCAACTATATGTGCCTCCTAAGCACTATAAATATAAGGTCTTGTTGTGCTATGCAACAACCCCCCATTTCATAAAATTTTACTTTCAAAACTATCATATGAAATGGGTCCCTTTTAGATTAAATTGGTATCAACTTATCATTCCTCAAAAGGTCTGGAAGCAAACAAAACATTATAAAACCTTTTGAGTTAATATAGAATCGGTTTTATAATAAAAAATGAATAATTCTTTATTATTGCGATAAAGCAATCGTCGCATATCACAATAACAAAGGATGCATAACAAAGGACCCATTGGTTTTCCCTTATGCGACAAGCATGAATAACTATCGGCTATTGCGAAAATAAGCAATCATAACAAAAGGCCCCTCTCTTTGCTCCGATGCGATATCACTATTAGCAATCGAGGAGTGTGATATGTATGCAACGAAAATTCTTCTCCTAAAAGCTCCCGATGCGAATTAGCGATATCGCTATCGGCGATCGGGGGTTCCACAATAACATAAATGAAACTACTCAAGCATTCCTCTGATCCCTGATTGCGATAAAGCCAAGCGCGACTTTCAAAAAGGATTGATATGGCTTGGGTATATTGTCTCAATTATTATTAAAAGCCTTTCTCTTCTCGATAGTGATTCACTTGCGCCCAACTGCCAAAAAATCAAAGCCACGCTTAAATGGACTATTCGGAAAATAAAGGATATGATGAGCATTTAAATGATTGACAGGTTTAAACGGCCAATTAATGGAGCAGTTATGCCAAAATATCTTCAGAGATTGTATCCGAGGGAGCCTTATGTTAATCCTCCATTATTCATTGATTAGCATAATTCTTCCATACTTGGTTTTCGCCATCTATTCTCCGCATTACGTTCATTTTATCTCCTATGCAGAGCTCCTCCACAGTAGCGAATTCAGGCCAAATTGGGAAGAAATCTAAGAAATTTGGAACAGATTTAGCCTCCGTGGTAACAGGACAACATGCTGCCGATCCAGGACCAAGTAAGAAAGGACTAATCTCAGACACCACATGTCTTGGTCTCGGTAATACTACTTGGCAGAGCATCTACAACTTGGTCGAAGCAGAAGAACCTCAGGAAACATCGGTACAAGCTACAGCAGGCTCGATCCGGAAATCCGAGGCTACTCTAAAGGATTTGGCCGATTCTTACCTACACAGGATAGCGGCTCGAGAGAAAATTCTTCCATACACAGATGTGGTAAGATGGACAGTTGAAGAAATTCCAATTACGAACAGAACATTCTACACTATTGATGGGAGAGTATTTGGTTCGTTTCAGCCCAATGATTTGAGACAAATGTACCATTTGCCCGAACCAGAGAAGAAGTATAACAAAGCATTTCTGGAGAAGTTCAGAGATGAAAATGAAACTGAGTCAGCACCTATACGAGAATGGAGACAGAACCCAGCGAAACACAAACATGAGTCTTCGGGTAAGTACTCTCCTTGTGTTCTCCTTATTGTTATGCTGGAGCTATGATGTGTCGAATTTGGGGGTTGCATGACTCCTCAAAATTTTCCATAGAGATGGCACCTTTAATGGAAGCAGCATGCAATAGTGAAATCATGGATTGGTGCAATATATTATCTGATAAGTTAGCAACAACTATTCTTGAGTTCAAAAACAAATCCCGTGTTACTGACAGATTCATCCCTCCATTTTACTTTAGTGCCTACATCTTAGACACCCTCTGTTTTAATTCCAATTTTCCTGTGCTGGGGTGGAGATGGACTCCACAAGACCCCATGCCCATTCATATCTATCACCAGAAGTTGTGGAAAGCCCATTATAAACACCACCTATATCAAGTCTGCAATGGATTCATCTTACCTATTTACTATGCAATTTTTAATAAACCTGCTCCTAAGATTTCCTCTCCAGCAGAGATTGACTTGACAACCTTAGGAACCTGGTTCAGAGAAGAAAAATTTACTTATGTAAGAGTTTTCGGCAGTCAGGCCAGGCCTCATGTCCTCCCCTTGTATATATCAGACAAACTATTAGCTCGAGAGATAGCATATCAGCTTACATCCGCATCAGCTACAAAGACTCTAAGGAATTCAAAGAAGCAAGTATGGCCTCCTTTTCCTCTAAGGTGTGGCGTCTACACTCTGCATGATTACAAGCATGCAGAGAAAGAGGCGGAAAAGATTAATATACTAAATCTCGCCACTCTTCCTAACAGACGCTTTGATCCAAACAAAGTCGTCTATAATGTTCTCGAGCAGGCCAAACTCACTAAATTTGAACATAAAGAAGATGAGTTGGATGACCTATTCTCCTCGGCCGAGTCGCTATTTCAGGTGCAAGCGATAGCTAAAATGAGATACCATGACGAAGGGTTAGTTGAATTTAACAAACTTAGAGAGCAGAGGTTGCAAACTCTGCCTCTAGATTTGTTAGCCACTGCCCCGATGACACATTCAAGTGAGCCTGAACAGCAACTTACCAACGAACCTCCTGCTACATTAGAAATATTTGAAGAAGTCCAAAGAAGAGAGCAGGAGGAACTTCGAAGGAAAGAACAGGAAGAAGCACAGAGGAAAGAACAAGAGGAAGCACAAAGGAAAGAGCAAGAGAGAATACGTGAGGAGGAACAGAGAAGGCAGCAGGAGCAGAGCAGCAAGGATGTGAATATCGACACTCAAATTGAGCCGAGATTTCTCCAGGAATGGCAGCAATTTGATTCAATTATAAGCAATCTTGAGAGCTCAAGGATGCCGATACATCCAAAGCAGCCGATACACAGGATACAGCATCGAAAGAGGTTCCAAGCGAAGGAACCAACGGTCTACCCCCTACTACAGAATTATAAATAATTCCCAAGGATCCTTCAAATCAAATCATTTTGCAGGTCGAGGATATTCCTCCATTGGATGTCTTCTATAGCCCAAAACACAGGGCTGTAATAAAGCCACAACAGAAAAGAAAAAGGATTGATCAACCTTCCCTATTCCCTGAACAAACAGTAACAGCCAATGTAGTTTGGAAGGAGGAATTTGATCCTTCCGATGACCTGACAAAGTTGTCCCAATATGCTGGAGCCTATTCGGCGGCCACCATGGAAAAGGCATCGGAGGTGAGCAATTTGTTAAAAGAAAAGGACCAGGCGATCGCTTCATTACAAACATATCTATCGGAGGCACAGCAAAAAGCAGAACAACTACAACAGCAATTGTCCATGCAGCAACAGTTAAATAACCAACTGAACAAATAGTTGCATGAAGAGAAATAGAGGGCAGATTCAGGTGCGATTCAGAGACAGAAAGAATTATCGGAGGCATTAGAAAAATTGAAGACAATGAATGAACAGATGGTAAAGACAAAAGATGAGGAAATTGCTCAATTATCAGCTCAAATAGAGAAGTTCAAGAGTCTTCCCCAGCCTGTCGATTTCATAGCAGAGGCAATACAGATTAATAAGGCACTGATAACACAAATAAGATTTTTGTGTTATAAAATTGCTCAAGTTGAACCTCTGTGTGACATAACAACATCTATAATAGATAAATCAGTTGATGCCAGACAGGACTTAGAGCAAGCCGATGAGACCTTAACGGATTTTCTTACTTGGTAGGACACTAATGAGGGACAAGCAGCGAACTTGCCTAAAATCTTAGAATCCCATAAAGAAATTCTATTCATGGAGTGGCAGTCCCAATTGATGAAGGGAGAGAGAGCGGTTTTTAGATGCAAATTATCTACGAACAATTTGATTGAATTGATTAACAATACTCTCTATTTATCTAGCATGATCTCTCAATGTACACCAGGTAAATTACTATCGGCCAAAACATTGGAGCAATCATGTTACCCAGAGCTAGAAAAGAACGGGAGGTTGATCACAGGGATTAAAAGTTTAACTTGGGACACCTATTGGTTGTTCCTAGTAAAACCACACAGCCAAAGAGCCGCCCTCAAGTGCCTAATGGATGCAATCGGGTGTATCCTTCCCGATATACACGATGCCACCTATGCTGCTCAAATCAATTCTCATCTCAGCCGCCCTCAAGAAGTGGAACCAATGCTGGCGATATGCCAACTCAGGTCAAAAGGCAAACAGCGAGAGTGATGAATCATGCTGCCAACTACCAGATTGTTGTGGGGGAGATATTCAAGATCAAGTTATACCAATTTAGTAGCATTTTAATTTTGTAGTTTGTTAGTTTGTTAGTTTAATTTAATATTTATAGACCCTTTCATGTATTTAGAAAGGGTCGTAAGTTTTTGTATATAACTTAAGCCTGAAGTTGCACTATTGTACTTCAGGCATATTCTTTTATAAAGACTGGACCAATTATTCCAAGTTTCATAATGAAGCTTTTATGTGGATGTGCACTATTGCATTTATTTAAAAGTATTTCTGAGTCGGAAGAAGGAATTCGAATTGCGATTGATGTTGGGAATGATTTGCAGCTCATATGGTACTACTATCTATGTCTAAATTCATTCTTTTTATGTGAATTGTTATTTGATCATTCTTGCTATTATTGAATATATGCATGTGTTTTAACAGCAATCTTTATACTTTCCACTACTGGATGTTTACAGTTTGCTTTTCTTCTAATCATACATGTATCAGTAGTATAAAAAGAGAAGTGTAACAATGTTTTATCAATTACTTCATTCAACTATTTGAACGAAGCAATTATTATTTAAATGAATGTCTATGTTTATTGAATAGTGTCATCTATATGCCTATTGACGAACACAGATCATCAAACGTTGCACTTAAGAATAGAAGCTTCCCGGGATAGAATAGTCATTTGTGTTTTTCTTATAGATTAAGTCCTCCATTCATTATCACTTATTAGAAAACCAATCACTCATCCACCCCTTTTATTCATTACTGGGAAACTGGTCCATTATATCCAGTCGGAGCCACCATCCCAAATGGAAAAGGAGTTGTATTAAGGTCCGGACCAGGTGGTTATCCCCCGATGTTGATGCAACGATTTTCGGGGCATCAACATTTTTGGCGCTAGAAGGAGGGCCATCAACTATGAATGGCGAGTAAATCAAAACCTACAGACCATTCTCAGAGTAAATCACCCTCCACCTCACCTCGAACCTCCTGTTTACATCCTGAAACACCAGTGTCCAAATGAGAAGAAGAGGGATAAACTACCACTGCTCAATCCCAGCATACTTTAGAACATTTAAGTCCGGAGTCCCCTGAGGTTCAGTCTATCATCCAGAAACTTCAAGGCTTTTCCATATCATCTCAAAGATCTGAAGTATCTCGAGGCAGTGAGACTTCGCAATTCCATCTTCCTCACCCTCTCACCAGACTTCAAAGCGAAAAACTCGCATTGTACCTGCTGATTTGCCTTTACCCCAATGGAAAAAGGCTAAAAAGAACACTAAAGGTTCTGGTAGTGAGACCTTTTCTCCATCATCTTCCATCTCATCATCTCTAGTGCGAAGTCAAACATCCACTTCCCCATTACATATTGTTGTTCACCAGGGATCACCACCTTCAACATCACAATCTATTCAGTCTTCAATACCACCTCCTCCCAAGCACCTGGAACACCACTGGCAATCGTTGGTACTCCCAAGATGGCTCAGAATCCATGGAACAGTCCTGGTGCAGTCACTATGTCTGCACCATTACATCCATTACCTGATTATCCTAAGAAGTGGTTACCAAAGTTTAATCCAGACGCTGGAACATTAGCTGAGGAACACATAAACAATTTCATGTTGTCAGTTAATCTAAAAGGAGTAACAGAAGAAGATTTTGTAGTTAGGATTTTCCCCTACACGTTACAAGGATCAGTTGGGTCTTGGTATTTTTCCTTGCCCTCTGGATCCATTACCAGTTGGAATATCTTTCAGGAGCAGTTTCTTACCAAATATGGTGATGATAGATCCTTGGCGACACTGATTAATGATCTTTCAAATCTAAGGATTGAATCTAGAGAACCAATTAAGGAGTTTAACTCTCGATTCAATAAGCTCTTGAATAAAATCCCCACTAATTCCAAGCCAAGTGAGCAAATTAGAAGCGAGTGGTACATCACAGCCTTACCTTCAAATATAGCCATTTTTGTAGATAGGGCTGGGAAACCAACTTTAGTCGAAAACATGAAAGAAGCCCTCGCTGTGGAAAAACATATTATCGCTTTGGAAAAGAAAGCTGCTCTCGAAGATAGGAAATCCAAAAGAGTTTCTTTCAAGGATGATTCAAAGAAGAAAACCCCCAAAGATCCATAAGATATGGAGGGTCTACAAAAGGTCCTCAAAACAATGTCAAATGAAATGGTTGAAATTAAAAAGCAAGTAGCAGAAACTTCAACAAAGAAACCATATAGGAATTTTAAGAAACCTGAGTCAAAACCACCAAATGTTATATCTAATGCAGATTTAGACCCTGAAGAAGAAGAAGAAGATGAAACAATTTCACCATCCGATGAATTCGAAGAAGAGGAAGTTGTTGAATGCCATGGAATGTGGGACTTCATATTGCTTAACTCCGACACAGAAAATGAACAAGAAGCTTTTCCTGTGACAAATAGGAGTAAAAGTGCCCTTGAACCTGTCCAGGCAAGTTCAAAGAAAAAGAGTGCAGGTACTACTACTACAAAGGAAAAGGTACCCACAAAGAAGCCGGTTGCAATAGTGCCTCAAAACCAACCATCATCCTCAAATATACCTTCAACATCCAAGACGTTGGTAGTGTCAGATTCAATGGATTACAATATTGTTGATGATATGAAGAAAACTAAGGCAAACATCACCATGTTTGAACTTAGCAAATTAAAACATCAGCAGAAATTGCTTCTTAAGGAACTAAATGTTGTTCCTTCTTCGCCTCTTCCTAGTGCTAAAGCTGCAAATGATTCAAGACAACCACCTTCTGGTAGAGTTGAGGCTACTGATACAATTCTAATTGGAGAAAGATCAAATTCCCATACCCCCCCTTTCCTCTTAACCTACGAAATCTATAATCGAAATCTACACAATTGTTTGATTGATTCAGGGGCATCCTCTAATATAATGCCAGCTTCAGTTTTTTCTAAACTGAACATAGAACCCCAAAAGTCTTCTATTCACATTGTGCAGTTAGATAGAACCAAAGTCCAGGTCTTAGGGGAAATAAACTCTGTGACTATCAGGTTATCGGCTGATCCACGAGTAGTTCAAAGAATTGATATCTTAATCGTTGATATACCTGAGTTTTATGGTTTAATCTTAAGCAGGGATTGGTCTGAGAAGCTCCATGGGTATATTTCTACCAATTGGTCCCATATGTGGCTACCCTATAAGGGAAAGCCAAATCAAATAAAAATCAATCGGGAGAAACACATGACCCATACTGTCACAGAATTCGAACAGGAGAAACAACCAATAGCAATTAACAATAATATTTTAGGGAATTACTCTTCTAAATCATTCTTTGGCAATTATATTTCTCAACCATCTCCTTTCTCAGTAAACAATTTCACATCCCAAATCGAAAATTTTTCACAAACCGGTAGATCAAGATGTGTTAATGTTGCTGAGAACACTGTAAATAAAATTGTTCATAATTCTTTATTTTGGTCTTTATATTTTGACGGTTCTAAATCCAGTGAAGGATCAGGAGCAGGGTGTATTTTAGTTAGCCCTGAGGGAGAAAAAAAAATGCTTTCTTGTAGGTTAGAATTTGAATGCACGAATAATACGGCTGCGTATGAGGCCTTGGTGCAAGGACTATATAAAGCTATTGGCCTGAAAGTTCAATATTTGAAAGTGTTTGGCGATTCAAAGATTGTCATAAAAAAAGTCTAAAATACAATCCATTGTCTCTCTAGTCACCTCAAGCACTATCAGTCTTTAGTCCAGGAACTTATATCTCATTTTTTAGCATTCAATATGTCACCTATTCCCAGATCCCAGAATGCAGCAGCTGACTTGTTAGCCAATGTTGCTTCTAAACCCCTACCTTCCGAAGATTATAGCCCAGATAGATTTTCAGTAGAGTTGATTTTTAGACCATCGATTTTTGACAATGTCACCAATTGGCGAGTGTTCAATCACGATGAAGACATCTTACATTTCTTGACTTCCGACAAGTCCTACACTGATCAGATCCTTGATGAAAGCGATCATGATCTTCAGATGAAAGAAAAGCATGAGGAAAACTCGATACCAAAACCTGTGGTTAAACTTGAAGATCTCTACTATATTAAAGACAGGTTTAAACAGGTAACCAATTCAAAACTCCAAAGTTCTACCTTAAGATTTGAATTGATAAATCTTGGTACTGAGCAGAACCCTCAAAATATCAATTTAGGACTAGGACTTTCTGTGGAAGAAAGGTTAGCATTCATTAGATTATTAAGAAAAAATAAACATGTCTTCGCTTGGAAATATGATGACTTAAAAACATACGATACATCAATCATCCAGCATACCATTCCAATGCTTTCTGAACAAAAACCAATTCAACAAAAGTTGAGAAAAATACATCCGAACTTAGAGAGTCAGATAAAATCAGAACTCAATAAACTCTTGAAAGCTAAGATTATTTTTCCTCTTCTCCCTCAAACTGCGTTTCCAATATGGTGCCTGCTAGGAAGAAAAATGGCGACATCGGGATTTGTATAGATTTCAGAAATCTGAACAAGGCAAGCCAAAAAGATAATTTCCCATTACCTACCATGGAGCAAATACTCCATTTAGTAGCAAGTTCTGAGCTAATGTCCTTTTTAGATGGTTTTTCAGGATATAACCAAATTCTGATACATCCTGATGACAGACTCAAAACTACCTTCAGAACAAAATGGGGAACGCCTATCAGAAAATGCCTTTTTGTCTTATTAACGCAGGAGCTACATTCCAAAGAGCAATGGATATAGCCTTCAAAGGATTGATCAACAAAACAGTAGTTGTCTATTTAGATGAAATTACTGTATTTTCCAAGAAGAGATCCAACCATTTACATGATTTGAATCAAATCTTTGAACGTTGTAGAAGGTATGGTATTTCACTCAATCCCAAAAAATCCTTCTTTGCTCTGAATCAAGGAAAGCTCTTGGGCTTTATCGTTTCCAAAGATGGTATTTATATTGATCCCGATAGGATTAAAGAGATTTCTGAAATCCCATTTCCTCATAACAAAAAATCCGTGCAGTCATTTTTAGGTCAAATTAACTTTGTCAAAAGATTTGTTCCCGATTTTTCTCACATATTTTACCATTACAAACCATGATTAAGAAAAATTTAGTGTTTAGATGGGGATATGCAGAAAGGGAAGCATTTGATTCAATCAAAGAATCAATAATTAATGCCCCCGCTTTAAACACTCCTAATTTTTCTAATCATTTCATATTATATACTATCGCGTTCGATTCATCTTATGCAACGGTACTCACTCAGATTAATGATCACAACTTGGAAGCACCGATTTCATTTTTTAGTTCGAATTTTCAAGGTGCAGAACTAAATTATTCCGAAGTTGAAAAACAAGCCTTTGTTGTGTATAAAGTTGTCAAACATTATAGACCCTTCCTTTTAAAAGCCCATACAAAAGTTATAGTTCCTTTTTCTGCAGTAAGGCAATCACTGATCAAAAGGGAATTAGGTGAGAAAAGGGCAAATTGGGTTACAGCACTTCAAGAATATGACTTGGAAATCAAGCCAGCAAAGATTGTTAGAGGCCAAGGTTTTTGCAGGTTATTAGCAAGAGCATCCAACATTCAAGAATCAGGTGATACTGAACATATTGAAGAAATCAACCAGATAAGTATCACTAATTCTGAATCTCAATATGCAGATTTGATCTTTTATTTGAAAAATGGATATGCACCTCCTAATATTTCTTATAAAAACAAACGGGCCATTAGATTAAAGGCAAAAAACTTCATTATCATTGATGATGTGCTTTTTAGGCAAAACTATGATTCAGTTTTATTAAGATGCCTGGAGAAACCTGAAGCACAAAAGGTTTTGCAAGAGCTACACGATGGACCAGCTGGAGGACATTTTGGAGCTGACACAACAGCTCACAAAATCATTCATGCTGGATATTACTGGCCCACCTTATTCAGAGATACTCACGAATATGTAAGGAAATGTCGAAGTTGTCAAATCTCCAATGGAAGACAAAGAAAACCAGCTTTCCCTTTGCAACCAGTTAACATTGATCAACCTTTTGAACAATGGGGATTAGATATCATTGGGGAAATAACTCCACAATCCTCCAAACAACATAAGTATATCCTTACTGCTACTGATTACTTTACTAAGTGGGTTGAAGCAATTCTATTAAAGACAACAAACTCTGAAGGAATTATAGAATTTATAGACTAGTTCATCATTACCAGGTTTGGTGTCCCAAATGCTCTTGTTTTTTATAATGCATCTTATTTCTCTGGAAATGCCATGTTTGAGTTTGCTATTAAACGAGGATTTAAATTGAAATATTCTGCAAATTACTATCCCCAAGGTAATGGTTTAGCAGAGTCTACCAATAAAAATCTAGTCAAAATTATTAAGCGAACTATTGAACAAAATCATAAAAACTGGCACAAATCTTTAATATTCGCACTATGGGCTGATAGAATAACGCAGAAGGCCTCCATAGGTACTTCTCCATTCAATATTGTATATGGGAAAGAAGCAGTACTACCAACCAACCTAGTGCTTCCTTCTCTAGCCCTAGTCCAGTTTATTGAAGAAAGCCCCTCTTCTTCTATCCAACTCAGACATGATCAAATCTTAAAATTAGAAGAAGAAAGAGAAAAGGCCAAAATTACTCATGCAAAACATCAGCAGATAATCAAGTCATCGTTTGATTCAGCTTCATCTAGTTCGAAACAGTTGCAGGTTGGTGATCTAGTTCTGAAATGGGACAAAGCCCATGAGGATAAAGGTAAACACACCAAATTCCAAAAGATGTGGCTTGGACCATTTCAGATCAGCGAGAAGATAGGCCATTCGATATTCATATTACAAGATCTATCAGGAAAGAGGGACTCTCTTCCTGTTAATGGCCTCATCTTAAAAAAATTCTTCAATTGAGGAGGTAACCCCTTCTCTTTTAAATTCAGTAGGATTTGCAGTTTTTAGGACCATTAGGAAATAAAGTTGTAAAATAGCTTCTATTGGCCTTTGCTATGTTGAAATGTTGCTCGGAAGAAGTGCTTTTAATATTTACTTTTGTAAAATAGAAACCTTAAACAAAAGGGACAATTTCTAGGAAATTAGGTATATTAACATTCTGAAGACCCCATTTTATTTTTGTGAAATCTTCTCAAAGTACTGTAAATCATTTTAATGTTTTCAAACTAGCCACAAAAGGGTTACAATATCAAAATAGAAACCAATTCAATCTTAGCATCTTCAACTCTTACCTTGTCATCCATTTTCTCTTAAGGAGAAAATTGTCCATCCCATTCATCCAAGTTTATGATTACTCAGAGTGTAATTCTAAAATATCTGATATAAAGATAAGGGGTCTTATCAAAAGCTTGCTTACCATGATCATTGGGAAATAGTCTAACTGACATTACCAACACTGCATACCAAAACAAGGTAATGGCTTATAAGCATAAGACAAGGGGTCTCATCACGAGCCAGCTTGTTCGATTAGATTACAACCAGTGAATGGCATTGTCAAAATAGCTGGCAACCAAACTAGGACAATGGCTTTTTATCTTACAAAAAATGGAAAAGAAAAGAAATACAAAATATGAAAACATGTTTTGAATTCATTCTTTTAATCATACTCTGAGATGGGAGGGTCATGGACAATCAAATGGTTAAAAGGTATCCCTGTCGAAACTATGAACATTTGCTGGCAGCAGAGGCTCTACCTATGACAAAGGAGTCAATCAAAAAGGCTAAGTTGGAAAGGTGTTTTGTTTTATCATTATCAACCAATAGAGGCCAATTTAAAAATTAGAATGTATTTAATTTTAACGAGAGAAGGAATTAGCAAAAAACATGCTCTTATTATATTCAGAATGTGTGTATACTTATATTAGAATTTTCCTTTTTGATAAGATATCTATCTAAAGAAAGTTCAAATATTCCAATATTTTTTCAGAGATAACCGTTTCTTCCAGCGAATCGCCAATTGTTGTGCTACAACAACCCCCCATTTCATAAAATTTTACTTTAGAAAACTATAATATGAAATGGGTCCCTTTTAGATTAAATTGGTATTAACCCATCACTCTTCTAAAGGTCCGGAAACAAACAAAACATTATAAAACCTTTTTGAGTTGATAAATAATTGGTCTTAAAATAAAATGAATAATTCTTTATTATTGCGATAAAGCGATCGCAAGATCGCATATCGCAATAAAAAAGGATGCATAACCATGACCCATGGATTCTCCCAGATGCGACAAGCGTGAGTAACCATTGGTTATCGGGAAAACAAACAATAAAAGGCCCCTCCCCTTGCTCCGATGCGATATCACAATCATCAATCGGGGAATGCGATATGAATATAACGAACTCTCCTCCTTAAAGCTCCCGATGCGAGTCAAGCGATATTGCTATCGGTGATCGGGGATTCCACAAAAACTTAAATAAGATTGCCCAAGGCTTCCTCCGATCGCCGATTGCGATAAAGCCAAATGCGACTTTCAAAAAGGATTGATATGACTTCGGTATATTATATTAATTATCATTAAAAGCCTTTTATCTTCCCGACAGTGATTCTCTTGCGTCTAACCGCCAAAAAACCAAATCCACGCTTAAACGATTATTCGGCAAGTAAAGGATATAATGAGCATTTAAATGATTGACAGGTTTAAACGGCCAATTAATGGAGCAGTTATGCCTAAATCCCTTCAGAGATTGTATCCGTGGTAGCCTTATGATAAATCTTCCATTATTCATTGATTGACACAATTCCTCCATACTTGGTTTTCGCCATCTATTCTCCGCATTACATTCATTTTTCTCTTGTGCGGAGTTTTTTCTATAGTAGCGATTTCAGACCAAATGGGGAAGAAATCTAAGAAATTTGGAACGACTTCAGCTTCTGTGGTAACAGGACAACATGCCACCAATCCGGGACCAAGCAAAAAGGGATTAATCTCAAATACCACATGTCTCGACCTCGACAGTACTACTTGGCAGAAAATTTACAACCTGGTTGAAGCCGAGGAACCTCAGCAAACATCAGTACGAGCTACAACAAGCTCAAGCCGGAAATCTGATGCTACTCTAAAATATTTGGCTGATTCCTACCTACACAGGATAGCAGCTCGAGAGCAAACTCTTCCATATACGGATGTGGTGAGATGGGCAATTGAAGAAATTCCAATTACAAACAAAACATTCCGCACTATTGATGGGAGAGTATTCGGTTCATTTCAGCCCAATGATTTGAGACAAATGTACCATTTGCCCGAACCAGAGAAGAAGTGTAATAAATCATTTCTGGAGAAGTTTCGAGATGAGAATGAAATTGAGTCAGAGCCTATACGGGAATGGAGATAGAACCCGGCGAAACATAAACATGAGTCTTCGGGTAAATTATTATCAGCCAAGACATTGGAGCAGTCATGTCACCAAGAACTAGAAAAGAATGGGAGATTGATCTTAGGAATTAAAAGTTTAACTTGGGACACCTATTGGTTGTTCCTAGTAAAACCATACAGCCAGAGAGCCGCCCTCAAATACCTAATGGATGCAATCGGGTGTATCATTCCCGATATATATGATGCCACCTATGTTGCTCAAATAAATTCTCGTCTGAGCTGCCCTCAAGAAGTGGAACCAATGCTGGCAATATGCCAACTCAGGACAAAAGGCAAACAACCAGAATGATGAATCATTGCTGCTGATTACCAGATCACTGTGGGAGAGATATTCAAGATCGGATTATACCAATTTAGTAGCATTTTAATTTTGTAGTTTGTTAGCTTAGTTTAGTATTTATAGACCCTTTCATGTATTTAGAAAGGGTCGTAAGTTTTTTGTATATGACTTAAGCCTGAAGTTGCACTACTGTACTTCAGGCATATTCTTTTATGAAAACTGGACCAATCTTTCCAAATTTTGATAACGAAGCTTTTATGTGGATGTGCACTACTGCCTTTATCTAAAAGTATTTTTGAATCGGAAGAAGGAATTCAAATTGCGATTGGCGTAGGGAATAATTCGCAGCTCATATGGTACTATTATCTATGTCTGAATTTATTCCTTTTATGTGAATTGTTGTTTGGTCATTTTTGCTATTATTGAATATGTGAATGTGTTTTAAACAGTAAGCTTTATACTTTCCACTATTGGATGTTTACAGTTTGCTACTCTTTCAATCATGTGTGTATCGGTAATAAAAAAGAAGTTTAATATTGTTTTATCAATTACTTCGCTCAACTATTTGAATGAAGCAATTATCATTTAAATGAATGTCTTTGTTTATTGCATAGTGTTATCTATATGCCTATTAGCAAACACAGATCATTAAACGTTGCACTTAAAGAATAGAATCTTCTTGGGATAAAATAGTCATTTACGTTTTCGTTCATAGAATAAGTCCTCCATTTATTATCACTTATTAGAGAACCAATCATTCATTCAGCCCCTTTTATTCATTATTGGGAAACTGGTCCCATTATATCCAGTTGGAGCCACCATCCCAAACGGAAAAGGAGATGTATTAAGGTCCGGACTGGGTGGTTATCCCCCAATGTTGATGTAACGATTATCGGGGCATCAACACCAGGGAAAGTCTTATTCCATGAGAAATTCCTATAGTGTTGAACCCTAAGAAATATGGAGGTTTGTGCGTGTGTACAGACTCCAAAGCATTGAATAAGACCACAATCAGGTACATATTTCATTTACCTAGCATAGATGGTTTGTTGGGTTGCTTGAGTGGTGCTAGTTGTTTCTTTAAGATTGATTTGAAGAGTAGGTACCATCAAATCATAATTAGAGAGGGAGATGAGTGGAAGACAACCTTTAAAACCAATGATGGGTTGCATGAATGGTTGGTTATGCCATTTGGGTTGTATAATACACCCAACATCTTTATGAGATTGATGAACAAGGTGTTAAAGGAGTTTATTTGGAAAATTGTGATTGTGTATTTAGATGAAATTTGGTTCTACAACCATTCCAAAGAAGAGAACTTGAGGCATTTGAGGTATGTATTAGAGAAGTTGCAACAAGAGAAATTGCTTATTAATTTGAAGAAACGTTCATTCCTAAAGACAGAGCTGGTGTACTTGGTATTTTTCATATCTAAGGATGGTTTGGAGATGGATCCTAAGAAGGTAAGAGCTAATTTTGACAGGCCCTCTCCTAAAAGTATTTTTGAAGTTAGAAGTTTTCATGGTTTGGCTATTTTTTACAGGAAGTTCGTCAAGAATTTTAGTAAGATAAGTGCTCCAATTATGGAGCCCATAAAGAAAGACAAACAACCATTCCAATGGAATGATGAAGCATAAAATGGTTTTAAACTTTTCAATAAGAAGATCCTCGAACAACCTGTGTTGATCTTACCAGATTTCAGCAAACCTTTTCAATTAAAATATGATGTCATTGGATAAGTGATTGGCGTTGTACTTAGTCGGGAGGATAAACCCATAACATATTTCAATAAGAATTTGAATGGGTCTAGAAGGAAATATAATTCTTATAAAAATATTTTTTACATTGTGGTTCAAGCTCTAAAGTAATGGAGGTATTATTTAATGTCTAAAGATTTTATTTTGTACAAAAGTAATCATGCCCTACAGTACATTATGCAGCATCCTAAATTAAGTCAAAACATGTAAAATGGATTGAATATCTCCAAAATTTCACTTTTGTTTTGAAGCACATTAGTGGCCAAGCTAATAAAATTATTTTTGCTTTGAGCAGGAGCAATTTGCTTGTGCATGAAATTAAAGTCCAGATCATAGGGTTTGACTTCATGGAGTTGTATGAGGAATATGTATATTTTAAGGAATCTTACAAATATTGTAAAAACCCAACAATATAAGATAGGCGTTTTTTACTTGATTACATGCTTCAAGAAGGATTATTATTCAAAAAAAATTAGCTCTGTGTTCCAAAGTGTTCAATGAGGGAGAATTTAATCAAAGAAAATCATAGTGGAGGTCTTGCAAGGCACTTTGGCCATGATAAGACTTATGAGCAGCTGAAGCATTTTTACTATTGGGCAAAGATGAGAACTGATGTTTAGAAGTATGTGAGTAGTTGTAGAATTTTCCAGAATGCAAAAGGGAAGATCCAGAATACAGGGTTGTATATACCATTACCAATTCCAGACAAAATATAGGAGTTGTACCTACTATGACGCTGACTTCAGGTCAGTTGAGACTAGTCTAGGACCAGTGGTACATACTCTAAGACTAACTTCGGGTCAGTGCAGGACAGGTCTAGGACTAGTGAGAGTGGTACATACTATGACGCTGACTTCGAGTCAGTTGAGACTGGTCTGGGACTAGTGGTACACTCCTTGAGACTGATGATATTGGTCTGGGACCAGTGGTAGGAGCGGTACCCACTATGACGCTGACTTTGGGTCGGTTGAGACTGGTTTGGGACTAGTGCTACACACTTTGAGACTAACTTCGGGTCAGTCGAGAATGGTTTGAGACATTCTCGATCAATTCTTCTTCTTCATAGTTCAGCAAAGCTAAGTTGAGCAGAGCTAAGCAGAGCTGGGCAGAGCAGTGCAGGGCATTGATGGCAAAGAAAGTACAGTTGGTCATATGGATCAGTGGATGGAGTTCTCCCTAGTTGAAAGGGAGTGTTAAAATTGGAAACTAGGGCCAAACTCAATGTGGGTCAGCTTATTTATGGTAGTTGATATTTTTATTGGATTCCTCTCATGGAGAGGTGTAGGATTGATCTAAAGATCATCCAATTCCGATAAGTATTTATGACGTTATGAATTTATTTATGCTATGGACAAATTGTTAAGTCAGCCAGCATCTTACGTAGGCTCAGAAGCCCAATAGATGTGTCTATTCATCATCTACCTTTTTAGTATAAATAAGTGTGGACTTGAAGTCATTTAGAGACGCTACTTCATGTGTAGTCTCCTCCTCTCCATGTTTGGGTTTTTTGTGAAGGAGAAAGACACCATGAGTGATACGCTGGTCATCAAAGTGATGCCCTAGCTACTTATGTTGCCTTAGCCGTAGAGATCTAGCCACAGTGAAGGAGGCCTCATATGCAGCCAAAAGAAAGGCCCTATCCGAGACTCTAACATTGTTAGGATATTCTGACACGTAGGAATAGTTAAGTATAACTTGGCCTAGTATGGAGTTAGGTAAAGTGTGTTTCTTTAACATGTACATTTGTAACTAACAATCCGATGGTCACGATATGTAGTGATCCGACGGTTCATTCTCTCCTCAGTATTACCGACACTTGATCCGTGGCTTGACACCCGATTGGTCCATGAATTCTATTTAAAGCGCATGGAGGGTCATTTGTAGGTTAACCGTGCATGAGAGAAGCTTATGTAAATTTTCATTCTATTATTAATAAATTGCCTGTAGTAGCCACGTTGGCGCAGGCCGTGGACTGTTTCCCTCTCTGAGGGTTTTAACCACGTCAAAATACTGGTGTATTGATCTGTGATCTGTTTGTGAGCGGTGTCCTTTTAGTGTTCTATCTGAGGAACTTACCCTGTAAATTCCTACATGGTATCAGCGCTATTTGAGGGACGCGTCCGTTGGTGATCCAAATCTGAAGCCGGTAGAACTGCATGCGGCTGTCGTTTCCTAGATCTACTGTTTCTGACTGCTTTCGGGCCGAGAGGACTGCTCTGAGGTGTTCGGAGCATCTGTTCCAGTGAGGAACCCCTTTCGTTCACGCGAAAAGGTTTCCGGTAGCCCTATCTGCGTCATTTTTAAGATCTGGAGGTATACAGTCTTTATTTGCAGTTTACTGTTATTTTCTCTCTGCTTATTTCGGTTTCGGTTTTTTTTTTTTTTTTTAACCGGATCTATACCTTTCATCT
>APFE031252291.1:1515-21164 GCA_000404065.3 Pinus taeda
CAAAGGGATACGGTCATGATAGAACACAGGAACAACTTCTCCTCACCCACAGGGGTACCACATAAGTTTCAGGTGGGCAACAAAGTTTGGTTACATCTGCAAAAAGAACGCCTTACAAGAGCCCATCAAAAGCTCTGACCACTCCAACATGGTCCTTACACCAGTACCAAGGCTACGGGCAACAATGCTTTGAAGCACAACATTCCTCCATTCCTTCGATTGCACCGAGTGTTCAATGTGGACCATCGTCAACCATGCTTCCCACCATTTCTGGACACATCAGAGATTGCAGAACAGCTCACCAGAGACCCAACTCAACAGAAGCTTCCTCATCTCAAGGAGGAACTCAACGCAATGGGGACCATTGCTTCCTAAGGGGGGAGGAATGATCCAGGTGGATATTGGTGGCCACCCACCTATCCCATTTGGACCTCCACAATTGTCTCTTTTATTTTTTCAGTTTCCTTAATTATGACATAGTTTACTATTTTTAGCAGTTTTTCGGGTCCTAAACTTCTGGAGCCGTTTTGAGGCCCTAAACAACGTTTTTTGGAAAATATACCAGCTATGGTTATTTTGTCAAAAAAAATCATCTTTTTTGTCATAGTCCTCAGAGATATCTTTCCAACGGGCTATCATGCGCATCAAACAGAGATAATACGACCAATTCGCAATCCCGGGAAGTTGATGTACCAACTTACCCAAAAATGGGGCCCACAATTTGGCGTTTCATCTTCTAGGGTTAGGTTTGGAATGTGAATGGTTTTCCATTGTTTCTCAACAATAAACAGGCCTTCGAGCCTCATTGTAAGATAGTTCAGATGCATGTAGCCACACATCTCTTCTCAGAGATAAGCTACCATCGCCCTAGTTGGTTTATTTCCATTTCTGGTTGTAAGCATATTTCGGTATTTTCCATTAATGAAATGAAGTATTATTTCCGTTGCGTCTTTGTGTATATGGTTATCTCTGCAATTTGTTGTGTTCCTATTTAAGTCCGGATCACCAAAAGAAGTTTATAATCTACAACCTAAAGATTAAAATAAATACTTCCTACCCTATCCTCCTGATTGAAACAAGCATTTCCCCCATTTGAAAGCATGGTCATGACTAGGTCTCTTATCTATAAAAGGAAGTTATAAAACATGGATGCCAAAAGTTTTCTGCTTCTAACTCTAGCCAAAACCCGCACCTTCAATTTGAGCGAGGGTGGCATAAGGATGCCTAGCCTTGGGTAGATCACTGGGGAATAAAAGAAGAGATCACCTTCTAAAATTCAGATAATATTAAAAATATTATTACTTACAAATTTAAGGAGAAATTTGATGCAGGAGCATCCAGCTAAGGGCACCATGACCAAGTGTTGGTCTCCGCCAAGGTGGAAAGATTTATTAGTATTTGGTTTCTTTATGTTTAATTAGTCAAAGCAGAATGTAGGGACTTGTTTTTTTTTATTTCAAGATTAGCTAGGGAACAATATAGTTAGTTAGGGTCACTGTCAACATTGTCTGTCTTTTAGTGAGTACTTCATCTTATAACTGTTTACTCCATTTAGAGCAAAAGAAAAAAAGAGACATCTATATCAATTGTAAAATCTTGCAATGCAAGAAGTACTAAAAGAGTTAACAGTTATGTAACTAATAAAAGAAACAACTAAAACGTAACTGTGCATAGTTCAGGTAACTGTGGGCAAACAATACAAATATAAAATGTAAATCATTCTGAAGGGGTTCAGCATATGAGAACAGAAATAGAATACAGAGAATAATTTTCTTTCATTTGAGTCCATCTGTAACAGTTATTGTAATATTTATCTACTTTTCTTTAATCATTGAGTAAACCAAAATAAGCAGATATTGTTCATGCCTATCCTTTTCATTCATTTTTTCTCCTAAAGAACAGAAATCAGACCAAGAAAATTGCATGAGAATTTCTAGTACAAAGGCTGGCAATCAATAAACAAAGACCACGACTGAAAGAGCCAAGCACACTGTAACTTCTTTTCATTCCAACAAAAAATATATTTGTATACATATGACAGTCTAGGGATAACCCATCAAACAACGAAAGAACCAAACGAACCAGTAGAACCCTAGACAAGGGTTCTGGATGGCCTCCAAACAGTGTTTTACAATTACACAACTATGGATTACAAACAAGGGTTTGTACCAAACTAGCACAGGTCGTGTAGCAACGATAGAGAAGTTCAAAGTGGATGAGGACTAGGACTCTACCCAGCAAGCGACAGAGACCAACTATTAAAAGTAAAATGACAATAGTAGCGGAGCCTACTGGGACAAAGCCAAAGAGTTTACATTAACCACGCTAAATAACGAACCCCCAAACCTATGCAATCAAAATAGGGCAACTTTGTCAACCCAAACAAAGAGTAAGGAATAGCAAGAAGCAAACGAAGAGTAAGGAATTATCTACACATCAAACAAATTGTTTACCTGGAGGTTTGGTCGCGCAGAAAAACTGCAAACCCACTGAGCCAGAATCCACCGTGACAACCTGAGACCAAGGAGCCATTCTTGTTAGAACCGTAGGAAGACAGAGAGAGAAAGAAAACCATGGATAGATAGCTTACCTGAAGAGAATTGTGGGCAGAAGGAGGCCACCGTGACTGTGACCTATAACATGCAAACCTGTTAAACAAAATTAAAAAGAAGAAAAACCTCCATAAAACGAGAACAAGGGAGCAAATACAAATTTAGCAATCGAATAGATAAGTACAGTAGCCATTTTCTTACATAGACGAGCAGAACCATCACTTTGTGCCTAAGGAACCGAGCCAATAAGTCACCAGGACAAACACAGGTGCCATACCCACAAGCAGCACAGCCCATAGCCAGTGCATGCAGAGCCATGACTTATCACCATACATTTGCAGCACGAAACCTTACTTCCAAACGAAACCATCAACGCAGCAGAGTCGCAAGAACAAAAAAATAAAAGAATGACAATCGAATGTAGATTTTTGGCGTAGATCGAGGAGCGAGAAACAATAACCAAGGCAAGGACTGCTAGCACAGCAAAATTAATGTCTGTCATAAATTCCACCCAACGCAATCTAGAACCATCCTATGATTAACCGCTAATCACCACTGTTAAGTCACAAAATCATTTGCTTAATCCTTTAATTATTGATTAGTGCATTATTGTTTATTGTTAAGAATTATTGCGTGGAACTACGGGTTGGTCCCATCAAAATTCTGGGGAAATATAGAGTTGGAGGTAAAATGGAACTACGATATTATAAGGAGGTGATCAACCTCATTCTCAAATACCGATATTGTCTCCTTGTCTTAAGTTAAGAAGAAAATGATCGTTGCCAAGATTAGAAATATTTCCCATGAGCTTCCCATGTGCAATCTTAGGAGGGTTGAAGGTGAAAATATCTTTCTCTTAAATTGTCCATCGTACACTCACATTCGATCTAATTTGCAAAATATCTATCACAATACCAACTCTCTTGACCTTTTAACTTAGCAAAACTATGGTAACCTGGGAGCACATCTATCACTTTGTTTAAAAAAAAAAATCTCTTCCCTTCTTCTTAGTGGACATTAACCATTGTCATTACTAAAAAAAATTATAAAATTAAAATTAAATAAATAAATTAGAATTAACTTGACAAGTGCGTGAAAATGTAAAGTAGATGTCAGTAGCAGGTCCCATGTTCAACTCCTTGAGATTGACTAACTCGTGGTTGCATGTTGGGGTGACCTATTTCACCTAGGGGTTATAATGGTAGTTGTTGGAATCAACCACTTGTCACATGAATATGAGGCCAACCAAGTTGTCAATTCCTCTAGTTAAAAAAAGCATATATTTATCACACATCTTATAAATTTCAAAACAGCAATATCATACCTTGGGTTGCTAGTTTGAAAGAAATTATCAAAGTTTAATGTCTAAATAATGGAGATGGTATTATTGAGAGAGGTAATGAGTCAAAAAGTGGAAGAATTGTTTTATAGATCGATTGACATCAATCTATAACAAGTGTTGTAGGGCTATGTAATCCCTGCATTCAAGTGGAGATTATGCTTTCACGAAAAATTCAAATCGATATATGAAGTGGAAAAAAATACATTTCTAATTGTCAATAATCAAGTGTTCTTACCTTACAACAAAAACTTCTAACCTCCACATATGTATCTATCAGATTCTTTGAAATGCTAGCAATGCCAGCTAATATTTAAATTTATTAAGATTAAAATATTTAACAAAAAATTAACAAAAAAAGTATAACTAATAAATTTGTAAAAAATTTAAATACGAAGAGATTATAGACTTATAACACTACAATTTTATGATATGAAATTTGTCAAAACAATAAGTGGCCAAGAAAATTAGTCATATTTTTTTATTTCACTCATTGTTAATCTACCACAAAATATATTACTCTAAGATTTTGAATTCCATTCAAGTAGTGACTCCTCCAATTAAATCTAGTTAGTTCAATAAGAAGGTTAGTTTTGTATCACCTTATTCTCACCCTAACAAAAATAATGTGTTTTAAATAACCTAAATCTAGTAAATTTCAAACATAACAATAATATAAAAAATAAAATAAAAAGACAAATTTAAAAGTTAAGAAAATTGAAAAGACACAAATTTAAAATCTAATAAAATTTCAAGGATCTTTAGCGAAGTAGGATATATCAACCTATGACTTCTATAATATTTGGAAATCAAAGTGCGGAAATCAAAGTGCGGTCGTTAATATTAATTCTTGTAAAGTATATGAAGTGGAAAGTAGGGAGCGATATTTATTAATCTTGAAGGAGAAAAAAAAAATTTGGATGGGAGTGGGCCACCGATCAAGCAATCTTGCCTAGATGTATGGCCTTTTTTTGGGCTTGAATTAGCAAAAAAAGCAAGACATTTCCTCGGAAAATTTGATCATATCATTCAACACCCGCAAATAAGCTCCTTTCCTAAAAACAAACAACGAGCTCTCTTCCTCCAAAATATATAGGGCATCCTCTAAACATTTTCTTGCAAATCCTTCTTGCATATCCCGCATAGCAAAAATAAGCAAGTAGATCTTCAAGCCATCATAAAATGTCAGCTAGAAGAAAAGAAATTATACGAGGTCAATGGATCCACCAATTGGATGGTTATTCCATGAAGAGATCAATACAGATCCAAAGTCCCCCACTCAATCAGAGAATCAAAGATTAGACTAGGATTAAGTGACCTGTAATGAAAAGGGCCCATCTCAAGGTGAAAGATTCAAGTGTCCCTTATAAATTTCAAGGCAAAAGATGCCATGGTAAAATGTGAGGATCAACTACTTATTCTTGCATGTCGTCAATGCGGGCATGTCAGCTCCAACCCGAAGTACATTGAAGGTGGCGTAATCTACCAATCCCATCGCTCAAAGGAACATGGACATTAATCACTTAGTTTAAATATCTTTATGAAAGGTATGTATATGGTATCAATTTTGGTCCTTTAAATTAGTGATTTGTACAATTCGAGGTATATTTCACCAAGCACAATTCAATGGAAACAAAGTCGCAGACCTTCTATTTATTTACAATAATTGTCAGAGGAGCAAGGCATCGATGGGAGTCCTCCTTTATATGGTGTAATAATCCCTCATTTTGACAATTGGCCCTCTCCTAGTGTGTGCCTTTTGTATCCTTCCTCTGCAACTCTGAGGCGTATTGACAAACATGGAAAAATCGTGGGGAATGGGAGGTTAGTTCAAGTTGGGATTCAGAAGGTGGTAGCTGAATACTCTACAACTTCTAAATTTTACTGGAAGTGGACCACCAGAGCTTTACAAGGAATACATAAAGGAATTTTAGTCTAGAAGGATGACATCTGGATAATTCCATCGCTCCCTACTCTCAAAATTCTTGCTTGGACGAGAGAAAGTTGGTCTGCATATCTTCCTATAACTTTTTTCAAAGACTATAATTTAAACACTCTTTAGATGACGTCTCTTCTCTTACTTCTAGATTGGAAAACTCCTTGGCCGCCACACAAATATCGCTAAACATTGGCAACAATGTCCTCATCCACCTATGGATCGATATGTAGAAGTTTAGAACTTTGATAACAAATCATTTTCCTATCATAACAAGGGCAAACGTAGCAAGAAATAATTCATCAACTAGAGGACTAAATGGAATGGGTGTGCTAGAAATTGATAGATCTATAGGGCCAGAGAGATAATGAAGATAACAAAAGTACTTTCAGTAGTGTTGTAATGTTCTTAATTAGAAAATTAATAGTAATTACCAAAACATGCTCTAGCGAGAACAATTAAAATTTCATCATGCAAATGTTAGAAATTAATTTCCTCGCACCCCAACTAACGAAACACAAAAAAATCTCATAGATCCAAGGGGTAGAATGGATTCCCCAAATAAATACGCCATGTTATAGAAATATTGTTGTTGTTGGCTGACTTCAACCCTTTGTTTTGGCCCTAAAAAGTTCTCAAATTTTTTTACCAAAATAATGAGGGCCTCTCCTCATAAAACCCACAAAAACCCATAAATTTTTTGGATTAATTCCAGCTAACCCAGAAATACCCAAATTTTGACAAAATTCCCAACAAATGTGTTTTTCGTCCCACTAAGAATAATTGTTGAAAATTAGCTTCAGTTTCCTCCCTTGGCTGTTGTAATTTCCTATACAAAATTTCTATGGAAAAGAACAAGAAATCTTAGCTCAACTCCTACACAAAATCTCCACTTCAATCTATGCATTGTAGATGCCCCAGAAAACCCCTGTGTAAGCCCTAATCATAGAAATTTGGCCCTCCTTATAGGAATATGAAAATCTCCAAGAAAACTCGTCCTCCATTGAGGAAACTTTCTGCAAATTATTAGCCTCGGAATCCACCAAATGCTAGCTCACCAAAATTCCACGAATTCCATAACTATGTCCTCTTGGAACCCACACAAGTTGAAAGATATTTTCAATTCATCCTTTGAAATACCAAATTCTACTCACAAATTCTCTTCTAGAGTGACACTTGAAGTTCCCAAAAAAAGAGTTGGAATTCCTGCTTGGAAATTCCTTTTGCTAAAAGACACTAGTTGACTTGGCTAAGAAGCTCAAGCAAACCCTCCAAGATCAGAAATGATAAGCCAAAATAGAATTATCAAAATGAGGGTCCTCCTTCTTTTTTTTGTTTCTTTTTCTTCTTCATACCATGGTTTGATTTCTCCCACACTATGCTTTGATACCATGGTTTGATTCTTCCAATGGTTCAATTTCCCTTTTCGGTAACCTCCACAACTTTTCTTCGCTTTAGTTTTCTTCTTTTCCTAAGTCCCAACCTTTGCCTTTCCTAAGTCCCAACCTTTGCATTTCCCATGGTTTGATTCTTCCCATTGATTCAATCTTGATCTATGCATTATCCTATCATGAAGGAATACCTCGATACTAGTATCCCAAGCCATCCTAATTAAGGTGAGTCACCCCTTGCTCCACTCATTTTATGTAGAACTATAGGTACATAAGCCCTTTGCATACTATCAGTAAGTAGGGCATCATGATAATGTTGAACTTTGTCCAACTCCCCATGAAGTTTCCCTACCAAGTATTCCACCTCATGCACTTTAAGAGTAAACTCCTGAAGATACAACACAATTCCTATGGGGATGAAGTCTCTCCCACATGATCTTCCTTTGATATCCTTTTCTTGACCAACCTACCATGCTAATGAAGTCCCCCATGCGATTATCGAGTCACCAAATCCCAATGGAAGATTTGAATGATCTCCCCCTATAGTAGCTAGCTCGTCCTTAAAGTTCATTGAGTTGTCAAGTATTGTGATGCTCGAGTCCCATGCTAGTCTCATAAGGATGCCACCATGTTTTTGTTGTGTCACTCTGAATATAATAGGATACCCATCACACACACATGGTATCCCCCTCCACTGAAACCTGGTGGAGAAATACCAACAAAGACCAAGCTCATCCTGCCCAGGTATCTCTATGATGTCAATATCTACTCATCCATTGCTAATATTGGTCTTGAGTTGTAACTAAAGAAAGCCTACCTTTCCATACAATGGAGGCCTCAACAATCCCCCATGTGTAAACCCCAAGGTGAGCTAGATCACCCTTTGTTATAGTCCTTCTCCTCACAAAATGGAGTTGTCTATCAGCAAACGAAATCCCTAGATCCCATAACCAGATTTGTTGTGGCGTAGTCCTTATAACTACTGAAATCCAACTGTCCCACATATTTTCTCCCTACATGCAATCGATATATATATATTATATATACACTCCACTTATCATGAATTAATCTAGTGCACACAAAACTTACCTACGCCTATCATACCACATTTTGGCATTTTCTATCTTGTCTCTTGAAAATGGACCCCCCATTGCCTCGAGATGAAACATTCGCCTGTAAGAAAGTTCAACCACCTATTATATATGCTCTTATGACACCTCGAAGTACCTCTACCAAAATGTATCATGCATCCCCTTAAGTGTGAACTCAATGGTGGAACATACACTACCTCTGCAACAAACCATGCACTCCCCAAACTTGTACCTGTCATCTCGTGCCTTGACCTAATGCCATCACTGAGAAATCTCGACCATGGTGCACTGAGTCTTATCCAAATATCTCAGGAGAGATCCCTGCACCATGCTTCTCATGCCCAGAGTGTCAAGGGACAACAACCAAATCATATGTGCCTGTAAGCAATGTAGAAGAGGGTCAAACATGTCAGTCCCCATGGATACCATCAAATATCATTGATCAGCGTCCTCATAGATCCTGGGTGAACTAGACCAAAAGGTATGCCTAATAGCCTCATCCATAAGTCCCTTGGAGGAAACACTCCAATACCTTGTCATACAACACCATACACCCCTACGTACCACCAAGTATCCTTGTACTCCTCGGCATGCCACTGTACATTGCAACCTATCGCTATACACCATTGGATACCCCCTATTATTGTTTTACCATCATGTACTATCTTGTGTCCTGCCTATGTCACTGTACTCGATACTCCCCATGCAGAAGCAATGCAATATGAGTTTACCCTCCCACTCCATGAAGTAAATCCATGCATCGCAGCACACCGCCATACACCACCATGCTCACCTACAAACCATTTCTCAACATTGTATGCTCCTACATGCCACTGGATGCCATGATCTAAAGCTAAGATAATACACATTGGCTCGCATCCTACCGGTATCACCACATCCACTGTCGCATCACCATACCCTCTAATGCATGGGCCTCACCTCCAAGTCCTCCCTGAGAGACATGAGAGGTGAATTCCTTGATGTACCAGGGGTAATGCCATCACTACTAGGGAGAACCCTCAACCCCATACAAGGCACTGTTTGGTAGCCTACTAATGCCACCTACGACAAACTCATGCAAGATTATGTTGATCATCTTGTGATCATGTGTACAACCTTCATACCAGGACAACCCAAGAGGTCTTTCCATAAACTCACTGACCACTGGTGTCGTCTAAAACTCCCCTAGTGAGTGAGTGCACTCAATCACTAGGTCAACTATACCACCAATGTTGTTGTCAATCGATAAATTTGGTAAACAATAATTAGTCCCAACTAAATCCCAATGCTAATATGGGCTTCTAATATCCCTAATTTTTGGAAGCTCCTATTGAGCTTCACCCCAATCTACTACCATCTCCATAATCCTAGCCCACTCCACCAAGTACCAACTCATAATTTCTTTCCATCCAACCCAAAGAGAGGAATTGAATGCGTGAATTTACATACACAGAACAAACCCCCCATCATGTGAATGTTGCACCATGTGTAACTCAAGTTACCTCATCTCACCATCTTTGTCAATGCATAAAATTTGTCGAGGTGAATTTTCCTCTCCCTCTCCAATGTGCAAAGGAAACCTACTTGTGCTACAATCCCCCTCCATGTATGTCTGAAGAGGGTTTCTCTGATGCTCCAATTCGTACCCTAGTTGTACCATTAAGGAATCCAATCATTCCCCAACACGAGTCAGTTTATCCATTGACTCAACACAAACCGCTCGCATGCCCTCCAACTCCTCCTTCTACTGCAAAATGGCCTCCCACACTATTGTGGTCGTCTTTCTCAATGTTAGAGGGCTGACATGAAATGAATGAAATTAATGTAGGAAACTATGTGTAAACTCGGTCACAACTCGGGACCCCTTTGTGTCTTTAGGCACCTCATTAAAAGAGGATATGTGATCAGGTGCTCAAAACTATGCTCAAAAATAAAAGTGTCATAAATTTGTTAAACTTAGCTTCAGGTTGAAGATGTCATCATTCTGATTCCAACGGTGCAAATGACACTAAAATCTGAGCTCATATGCAAAAGTTAGAGCAAGACAAAGTTTAAGTTTGACTTGGACACATGGCAGGATTGGATGATGTAGCAAGGTCCTTAAATGAATGAGGAGGTGCCAAGAGGAAAATAGCCACTGGCCCCCGCATGTCGCAGGTGGATCATGTTAAAAATCGGCCCCATAACAACCAGGGTTGTGATGCTATAAATCGCAATCGCACTTCACAAAAGACAGGCAGAAAGGTGTTAAAGGATCAACCCTAGAGGTGCGATGTAATGGATCGCAATCACAGATCGGTGAAGGGGAGGTGTTATAGAATTGTCCCCGACAGTTTCAGGTTGCAATGCGATATTGCAATCGCATATCACAATAGAACAGAAGTCTCGCATAATGTTACCTACCGATTCACCGTCGACTGCGATGTGCAATAGGTTCACGGATACGATATGTTACGAATTCCTATTAATTATTCTATCGGGTCCCGCCAGATCGCAATCACAAAATCGCTTGCCGCTTTCATAGACTATAAAGCCTACTGGTTTTCTTGTCGATTGCGATTTGTGATGGAGCTATCAAAACCATCACCTTAACCACCGGACCTAACCACCGTGTGACCACTCGGCCTTAACTGCGAGATAGGCGAGGAAGTTTGCAGGACCACCAATTTTTGCGGAACTGCTAGAATTAGCTCCAGATAATGAATTTAAATGGTAGATAGTCAGATTTGAAGGAGGAAATTGTGGAAATCCTGACAGAATTCATAACTAAGGCAATTTTCTACCAAATTGGTTGCAAAAAGAGGCTAGATAGCCATTTTTTAGTATTTTGGACTCATTGGAGTAGGTCTCAAAAGCATTTGAGCATTGTAAACACAAATTTTTACACGTTTGAGCAAAACAGAGAGGCCCAAGCCATTGGAAGTTGGACCAAGGAGACGTAGCCTAGGAAGGGTGAACTCCTTTATCATGTGCTTATTGTAATGTGTTTTTGATGATGTTCTGTATATGTTTATGTTGTTTTTCAATTTTTGGTTTATGTTAAATTGGTCATAAAATTAACATAAAAACTCTTCATTTTATTTGCAAAAATTGATGAATCCTTAAGCACAATGAAATAATTTTGTTTATAATATGAGGAAGATCTTAGCATTGCAATCTAATATTCTAAATCAAATAAATATGTCTCTTGATACCTCCATATCTCCTAGCACCTCATCAACTTGACATAGGAAAGCATTATCTGGAAACTCTATGACAACTTTGGGTGCCTCATTAATAAATACCTCCTTAATGGATGGTCCTGCAGGTGTATGCTCACCTATCTCCACCAAGGTGTCAGCTAAAGCTATCAAAGGAATATCTAAGAAGTGTGACTCTTGCATCTGGGTATATCTACATTCTCCTCCTGCAAGCCATCAGGTTCATGCTCCACCTACTCCTTAGGCTCCTGATATTTAAAGCCAAGTATCCACTAGTAGAAGCATCTCGTGGTCTCACCCTCTAACTTCCATCCTCTATATGATGTTCCAATCCCTTATCTACGCTCCTCAAATGAGAGAGCCCTCTTGATCTTGGATTCCAATTCCTCATACTCATAAATCCTATCCATGAAGGACCTCATCAAATATGCAAAGGTGTTTGGTTTCCTCTCCTTCTTTGTTTCATCCAGGAAATGAGGCATGGTAGGTCAGCTTGGTTGGTCATGGGTATTGTTCTGTTGGATTTCACATGCATGTGTGTGGTTTCTTTGTTGGTTATGTATCAACATTCCCATGATTTTTTTCATCCCTTCTAGGACCTATTGGTTTTTCCTCACCAACTCCTCCATGATCCTTTATGTACTATTTCCCTTTTGCATCATTGGAGTGTCCATAAATTCACCAATCAGTGTGCATGCATGTCTAACCTCCATGATCTTGCTAGCTTCCCCACAGAGAGCTAAGATTGTGCTATGATACCACTATAATGTTCCTAAGGAAAATTAACAGTAATTACCAAAACATGCACTAGCTACAACAATTAAAATTTCACCATGCAAACACAAATTAGTACACCAAAGAAATGAGGCAAAGTGATGAGCCATTTTATTAAATTTTAAGATGGAACTGAGTACAATGGAGTGAAATGGCTCAATCTATCCAAATGCATAGATAGGAATTTTTTGTTGTTTCTAATGCTGCATGAGGAAATATGTGAAATGAATCCTCAAAAATGCTCCAAAAATTATGAAAAATTAGAGGAAGTCTCCTCGCCCCATCTAACAAAACCCAGGAGAATCTCATAGGTCCCCAAGTGGTAGAATTGTTTCCCAAAATAATTGTGCCCTTCCTTGAAAATATTGTTTTTGATGGCTGACTTCAACCCTTTGTTTCGACCCTGAAAAGTGCTAAGGAAATTTTACCAAATTAACTCGAGCATATCCTCATAAAACCCACAAAACCCAAAAATATTTTGGACTAATTCCAACTGACCCAGAAATACCCAAATTTGGATGAAATTCCCACCAAATGGGTTCTACGTTCCACCAAGAATATCTGCAGCAAATTAGCTCCAATTTCCTCCCTCAGTTGCTAGAATTTCCTATACAATTCCTTCTGGAAAAGGACAAGAAATATCATCTCAAAACTTGCACAAAATATCCACTTCAATATATGCATTGTAGATAGCCCATAAAACGCCTATGTAGGCCCTAATGACAAAAAATCATCCCTCCTAATAGTTGTGTTCTTCGCCTCTGAAGATCTCCAAGAAAACTCATCCTCCACTGAAGAAAATTTCTGCAAATTCTCAGCCTTGAGTTCCTCCAAATGCTAGCTATCTAAAATGCCATGAATTTCACAACTACATCCTCATGGAACCCACACAAATTGAAAGATCTCTGCAATTGGCCCTCGAAATACCAAAATTTTCTCACAAATTCTCTTCTAGAGTGACACTTGAAATTCACTAAAGAAGAGTTGGAATTCCCACTTGGAAATTCCTTGTGCTAAACAACACTAGCTGACTTGGCTAGGTAGCTCAAGAAAACCCTCTAGAATAAGAAATGAAATGCCAAAATAGAATGATCAAAATGAGGCTCTAACCTTCCTTTTATCGTTGCTTTCCATTCCTCTACCATGGTTTCAATTTGCTCACACTATGCTTTGATACCATGGTTTGATTCTTCCTATGATTCGATTTCCCTTTTTGGCAATCTCCACAACTTATCTTCACTTTAATTTTATTCTTTTCCTTTTCTCCAACAATTAACTTAACTTTCTCCACAACTTATTTCTCCTAAGTTTTATTTATCTAATACTATATTAATCGCCAAAATTACAAAATTGAGAATTTCCTTGACAAAGTTTATAATTAGGGACATGATAAGTGATCCAGGCAACATGGATATGATGTTCATTGATCACCCATAATAAGAAATGTCAATCCCATGCAAATGCATTTTCTTGATCAACCAATACTGTAGAATCTATATTAGTAGCCACCTTAGTTTTGGTTTTCAAAAAACTTGTAAGGAAAATCTTAAAGAGAATTTTGATCTAATTCCTCCTAGTGTTCTTGTGGAGACACACTTGTACAATTTGTAATCTCCTGTGTAATTTGCTATGACCAAACATAGAATTAATAGAAACCTCTTCTTATTATTGCAAAAAAAAAAATCTCGTGAAGCATGACAAATGACCATACCTTGAGTGAAGCGTTGGGCTAAGTTTGGGGTTGTAGATACGTGTCAACAAGAACCTGTGTTTCTCCCCAAGCCACTTCTATTATTTGTAAACCAATCAAATACCATCCTGGACGGTTAAAGATTCATTATTAATTCTGACCAAGTATGAGAAATGTTTGTACCTAGAGTGAAGCATTGAGATAAATTCAAGGTTATAGCTTCTACTAGTGACATGCCAATGAGAATCAGTGTCTTTCTCCAAAATATATCAAATCTACCAACAATATAATAACATACAAAAAAAAATAATAAATAAAATCAAACATATTATTTACCTTACCATATTCATATATAGCCTTTAAAATGTCTTCAAATACATCTCAAACTTGCCCATTAAAAACTAAATGAAAGAGATACAAATTTAAAAGGTATATATATATAGATATATCACTTGTTTTATATCATATCAGTTGTTTCATATATTGAATAAAATGTACATATTAGTTGTTTCATATATTATTTAAGCTACTTTCAATAACCAAAATTGAGGACATCTCCAACCTGCCCATAAAAAGGCCAAATAAAAGAGAAATGAATATAAAACCAATAACGATGGGAACCTATGGATTCCATACCATTCTCTATTCCCATCTAAAAATTAAAGTTCAAACGCTCATATTAATTATGGGAAAGGAAGAAAAAATTTTCCATACTTGCAGTGAAGTGTTGGGTTGAGGATGAGGATGTATCTGCGGCCAGAAAAGGTTTAGGATGTATCTGCGACTAGAAAGGAGAAAAATTAAAAACCAGAAAATCAGGAACCTAGTAGCGATGTTGGCTATTGCAACCTATGGCTTCTGCAAAATTCTCTATCCCCAAACCAAAATTAATGTTCAAACACTCGTATTAATTCTAGGAAAGGATGATGAAATTGTCGATACTCACCGGCTTCATCGAAGTTATGGGTTGATGTTGAGGTTGTACCTGCTACCTATGATGGGTTACGATGTACCAACGACAACCAATGCAATTTATCATCCATAAAAATAATCAAAATATGTCATTATGGCATTCCATCATTCATCAAAACCTGTTGGTAGCAACATCCCATGATGCATAATGCTTTGTCACCTCTACAATAATCAACAAATTCTCTTGACAATTAAAAATTCTCATCAAATTCAATGTGATTCTCAATAATATAATTATTAGAACAGACTTACACAATTTTTTTTTCTTTATATATTCAAATCAGATGACAGTTCACAAGATGATAGGAGCACATATGTAAATATGACAAAGTATTTATATACTACTTTCTGCTTGATTTGAATATATAATCTCTTTTAATGATGATTTGTTAGGGATATTATTCCTATAGAGTAATTTTTTCTTTTTTTCTTTTAATCTGATGGAGGATATATACATTTTTTGGAGATCTAATTGCATTTTCCATCAATCTTCCTGAACCTTCTTTCCTTATTTCATATCCTTTAGAATGGAATGTGAGATCATACCCTTGATCAACCATTTTGTCTTACACTCACTAGATTCTCGTTTAAACCTTCAAGAAGCATAACATTTTAAGTTTTTTTCCTTCCATCATCATGTTTGGAGACATAATTGTATTTTCCACCAATAATCCTGAACTTGTTTGTCTTATTTCACATCCTTTATAATGGAATGTGAGATCATACTTTTTATTAACCATTTGTCTTACACTCAGTGCATTGTCCTTTAAACCTTCAAGAAGTAGAACATTCTAAGCCTATTCCTTCTATCATCATATTTGATTGTGCCTTTTCCAATTATCCTTCCTGAATTATTATTTCCAAGAGTGACACTACCTCCTTTCACTTCCTTTAGAGAGATAAATATGTTTTTATCTCTTTTCATATGAATTCAACATGCACTTTCTATATACCATTGTTTTTCTTTGTTTTGAACAAATAGTCCTAGACCACATCCTTCCTGCTTGTCTTGCTTCCTCTTCCATACCTTTTGTTCTTTGATTTCTATTTCTGATAGAATATTCTTCTTTGTTTTTATTTATAGGACTCAATGTAATGCTTCTACAATCACGATAATTTTGCCCAAAATTATTACACTTTACGCATTCAATATGATCTAATAATAGGGAAAACAAATTGTAATTATTAACAACATTCTTATTAAAACTTATAAGATTGTTGGTCAAACAACCATTCCTTGTGATCTTATACGATCCCATGCTCCTATTCCTCATATAACCATTTCTTACATAGGTCTATAATCTATTGTCTTATGACCAAAACCATTGCATGAAAATAAATAACCATAAAAGAGTTTTTCAGAGCTTCTTAATGGAGAAAATATTCTAAATTCGTTCTTAGGTCATGACTCATCTTCACTTCCTTTCATGGTGCTGCTTTCTTTCTTTTGAAAATCATATTTCTGTTGGTCCTTTACCTCCTTTCTAATGTTTCTTGTATTTTTATGGTGTCATGTCTCTTCTAACCCTTGGATTCATTTAAGATTCTTCTTGTATTTCTACTAGATCCTTTGATCACATTAGCATAGTTTCCACGCTCTTATTTTCCTTTCTTTTCTGATTTCATTGAGCTTGATTCTACCTTAGTAGTTTCATGATATCTAGGACCTATTTTAATAAAAGTGAATTTCTGGAAATTGAGAATATCATCTAAGATTTTAGAACCCTTTTCAAACTTTTTCTCAATCCTTTCTCAAGAAAACAATCTCAACCCTTTTTGGTGTTAGAATCTTTTTCTCAATTTGAATCTCAGTTCTCAGTATAGAGTATTTTTCTTAATCCTTACTCAAGGAAACATTCTCAACTTTAATTTTTCTCAATGTCCTTCCTTTTCTTTGAGTCAACTTAACAAATTTTCTTCTCTTTTCATTGCCTCTTCTAGTTGTAACTTCATGAGAGAGATTGTTGATACATCAATATCATGATTCCTTTTTTCTCATGTTTCTGTAATAGTTTCTACATTTTATTGAGTCTTTCTACTCTGAATTCATAGATAAGTTTTCCCTTAATATAATCAAAATATTCTCCATTAGAATATGATTTCTATTTATCAAAGTATTGAGACTCCATGGTCATGAATACGAAATATGTTACGTCATTATCAAATTCATATCCATACTTTCTTCTTGTGAACCACATATGTCCTTTTCATACTCATAATATTTTCTCTTATCTTCATGTTATTCTTTATAGTTACTCTTTTAAAAAATTAGATGTGGACATGTAAAAGAAAGATGACCTCTTCTTCTACAAATACAACTAAATAATAGCTTACCTTTTCTTTTGCTAGTTTCTCTTGAGATAGATTGTACCTCTTCTATGTCTAATACATCACTGGAATGATCACGGGCTTTGATATTTTCTTCTTTCTTTGAATCCTTGAGAATTTATTACTTTGAATCTGATATCTCCTAATCAATGTATTGAGCCTTCATGGCCATGAATAGGAATTATTATTTATCTTCATCATATTTATATTCATCATTGGTTTCTGATGAGCTATCATCTTCCTTGGAATAGGGGATTTTCTTCTTGAGAGATCTTCCCTTGCTATTTTCATGAAATTTTCCTCTATTCCTATGTTTATGAGATTTACTTCTATCTTTATATTCTTCTTCATCATTACTATCTTCCAAATTTGTGTATGTACATTTGAATAATAATGACCTATTCTACCATATTAAAACATTTGAATGGTATCTTACCTTTATATTTTCCATATCCTCTTTTCATTTTCCTCACAAATTGAACTTCTTATTCATTTCATCCATGGTTGGGGTGATCCTGGTCCTTGTGTCATTTTGTCTTCTTTTATGCTTTGAAGTTTGCTTCCTTTAATTTTGACTTTTCATTTCTTGTTCTCATCTCATATGCAATTAGGATTCCATGTAATTTATCTGTATTCATATATTTTAGATCTTTCATCTCTTCAATGGTGAATACCTTTGCATTAAATCTCAATGCAATAGATCTCAACTCTTTTTGTACAGTTATTGCTTCATCAATCATTTCACCAAGTCCTTTAATAGTATTTACAACCTCATATACACAAAGGAAAAATCCTACAATGTCTTCTTTGTTCATCTTTGAACTTTCAAGTTGCATTCTATGTGTTTGAAACTTATCCCTCTTTATATTTTCATCTCCTCCATAGCTTCCTTAAATCTCGTTCCAAATTTATTTAGTAGAGTCACATCGCATTACCTTAACAAATCCTAAATCTGCAAGGCCAATTAGAATAACATTAGTTGCTTTAGCATTATTTACAAAATCATTTTGTCCATCTACATATATTGGAAGAATTTTTGGAAGTTTATAATCATCTACCATAGACAACCATACATTAGAACAAAAATAAATAAGATTCATCGTCGTCTTTTTCTTCCATAAGGCATAGTTTGATCCATCAAACATAAAATCCTTAATTGAACCTTCATAAATAGTCATAGTCCCTCTAATATCTTCCTTCTAGTGGCTAGGTTAGTTCAAAAGGATTTTATTTTAATACGAATTTTTGTATTCATAATTATAGTGAGTGGGGGGGCTGGGGTGAGTGGGTGAATCAGCATAATGACAATTTTTACTTATATAAAAATTCAAACATCATAACATATCCATCTCATAAACTAAACAAGTAACACAAGACATACGTGGAAACCCTTACAGGAGAAAACCACATAACTTGTTTATATGAAAGATATTGTGGGCACCAACCTACTATTACATCAATTTGAATGCACTATCCTGTAGGATACACCAATCCCATCATCTACCTTATAGGCACCAACCTATAGGAGACATCAATCCCCCCTCCTACTTCATAGGCCCCAGCCTACAAGAGACACCAATCCCCTCTTTTTCTTTGTAGGCACCAACCTACAAAAGACACCAATCCCCTTTGTTTCTTAGTATAAACCAACCTACAAGAGACACCAATCCCCTCTACTATAAGATTTGTAGGCTCCAACCTAAAGGAGACACAAATTCTCATTGCTGCAAATATTCATAGGAACCAACCTACTTCACTGTGTATGTTTATTTCTTCACAATATCTATTAGCTTCCTCTCCTTTAACCAAACTTGCTTGTTACTTCTTCCTTCACCAAGTCTATTAGTTGCTTCTACCTTCACTGGGTATACTTGTTGCTTCTTGCTTTACTAGGTCTACTTCTCCCAAAATTTATTGTCTTTAGATTCTTCTCAAGGATGAACATGCAAAACATGTCATGTATCCAATTTTGCAAATATTGTTCTAAAATTTCTACCACAAGTACCTAGAGGTCTCTTCTCTTCCTCCTCTGTATTTCATAGAATGAAATATCTCAGAAAGAAAGTTATGGAAAAATTACCTAACTAACATATTTGAAGCATGTTTTAGGAGCATTCAAGAACACTAAATTCCTCATATTATATATCTTAAATTATAGTGAAAAAAATACGAAATTTATACCACAAGTACCTCAATATCGCTTCTCTTCCTCCTCCATATTTCACAATCTAAAACATATCAAAAAGAAATTTATAGCAAAAATAATAGTTGACATTTTTAAATCATGTTTCAGGAGCATTAGGAACACTTTCTCAGGTAATTTCTCTGAAATTATAGAGAAACAATAAATGTATTTTTTATCACAAATACCTTGAG
>APFE031252299.1:7958-19334 GCA_000404065.3 Pinus taeda
TGAAATTTGGCGTATTCCTTCTTCATGTGTCCCTTCCTTTTACAGAAGAAACGCTTGGAATCCTTCTTGATATCTGCATGGGAAGGTACTTTACCTTTCCCTTTCCGATTGGCTTGAGATTTTCCCTTTCCACATGTTGCCAGCATTGCACTTTCTCCCAGTTCCATCACCATTCTCTCTTCCTCTTGAACGCACATGGTCATGAGTTCATTAATTGACCATTTATCCTTATGTGTGTTGTATGAGATTTTGAAAGGTCCATATTGGTGCAGAAGGGTGTTCAGGATGTAGTGCACCAAGGAGGACTCCGATATTTCAACCTCGAGTTTCTTCAATTGAGCCACAGTGTCCCTCATCTGCATGATGTGCTTGCGCACACCTTTCACACTAGTGAGCCTTAGGGATGAGAACTTCATGATTAGGGTGCTTGCTAGTGCCTTGTCTGAAGTGATGAATTGATCATCAATGGCCTTTAGCAAGTCTCGGACCTTTTCATATTGATCAACGAAACCACGAATACTAGCTGAAATTTTAGTCTTAATGAACATCATGCTTATGCGATTAGATCTCTCCCATCGTTCATAAAGCGTGATGTCCGCTGCAGTGCTGGTATTAGTGAATGCCAGTGGTTCATCTTTCCTAATAGCATAGTCTATGTCCATCCACCCTAAATGAAGGAGAACCCTCTCCTTCGAAACCTTATAGTTATCTCCCTTAAGTTCAGGGATATCACAACGAATTTCAGAGAAATTTGCAGGTTGTACAACTGCATCAAAATTAAAGATCACATGCTTATGTTAAAATTGAGGCCTAAATAAAATTTCGTGTTTACCAATGTAAATGATGCTCAAAATTGAATCTAATGACATAAAAATTGCCTGTGGGCTAAATTTTCAATTCAAGTAGATTCAATTATTCAATTATTTATAGTTTTGAACTTTATGATAAAACTATTAATTCATAATTCTTGTGGGTAAGTTATGAATATTTTTATCCTAATTAATTACATAAATATAATAAAAATTCCTGTAGGATAAAATTTATTATATTTAGTATAATTAATTACAATTTAATGTCTAAATAATCTTTATGTGAACCTAACCAATCATAATATATAATATTATTTAATTAGAGATGTTGTGGTTATTCTCTAATCAATTAAAATTATATAGATCACTAGACATTATTTATTATAAATTGCATAAACAAATATATACATAGTACTTCACATTTCATGCTACGTGAAATCGCATATACACATTTTAATATGAAGCAATTTAAAAAAAAATATGGAAAACGGAAACAATTACCGCACTGACCAAACACTTAAAAATTTACTTATATAATTATAAACATTTCTTTAACCAGAGTTAAAAAATAAAATAAAATATGTTTGGTAAAAAGAATAAGTCAAAATGACATTTTAAATAAACTCCATATGACTCCGCACTAATATAACTAGAACTATAAGAGAACTATAGTGACATAGTATGAGTAAAAACTGCGATAAATATCAGTATTACTCCAAATGACGACAATAATTTCTCACAAGATAAAATAAAATTAAAGCACCATTGTAAATTTGCACACACCAAGGCAGAGATAAAATAACGCTCTGATACCAAATGTTAGCATAAAAAACGATTCTATAATGCAGAATAAACATAGAATCAAAAACTTAAATGCCCAAGAAAAATACCTCCAACCATTCATGTTGCTCACACTCCAAATGCAAACTTTCTGCTATGCTTCTAGCAGTCCCTTCTCTTGTTTTCTGGTGTTGGCTTGATAAAAAAAAAAAAAAAAAAAACAACATTCTTTAAGCAGCTCCACTCTTTGCAGGCTTTATTAATTTACACAAGCCATCTTGATTGAGCTAGCTTAATCCTTTACGCACAACCAAACCAATAAATCTGAAATTGGTATCCAATGATGTTTACTGCGGTGCCGCTTCCTTATGTTTCCTCACAAAACCGATTGACAACTCAGTTGAACGCGAACATGAAAAGGGGCAGCGAATAAAATGGGCAGAGCCAGACAGCTGAAAGTGTGATTTCACTCCATCACCTGCATTAAAATGAACATTAGAACATTCCAGAAAATTCTCTAGAATTTACGAATACCACCAATCGAAAGAAACACAAGTAAAATAACAACACCAAGAAATTGATCACTCATGTGGCACTCGCGTACATGTTCTCTCCACTCAACGGTCGTCAAATCTGTGCACAGTGGGGACAGAACAACCTCACGCAAGCAGAAAGAAGAAAAATACAGAAAATCTGGAAGGCACTTCCAAGCTCTGCTCTCTCAACTTGATGGTGTAAAACTGAAGGGGATTACAATGCAAGCTTGGGGACCAAACAGAAAAATATATAGCCAAGCTTCCATCAAGCTTCTATTGGCTATGTGTCAGGTGTTCCACAGATCATGGTAGAGAACTCCAGATGGAGTAATGGACCACTTCAGAAGCTCCCAACAAGAAATTAATTAACTACAGTTGATTTCTGTAATTTAAGGAAATTACTGCAGTTGGTTTCTAGAAATTAAGGAAATGACTGCAGTTCACTTCCGTAATTGTAGGCAGCAGTTGGAAAAAACTTAATGGAGCTTAACACACCAGAATCGTCTTCGTTGGGCTATATGGTAAGACTTCCCATGTTCTGGTTATTCAGATTTTCGGAAATGATTTGGGTGGGTTATCATTGCTTTTCTACAATGACAATGACAATGGAACATTGTCATTGCTTTTCTATAATTTAAAGATACATTGATAATGAAACATTGACCATGACAATGACAATGAAAATGAAAAAAAACCTTAAAAAAAAAATTAAATTAAATTAAACTATTCACAAATAAAAGAAATTTTAAAATTTTAATCATACAAACAAAGAAGTAAAGTGTTGTTTATCTCTCATAATGAGTGAAGTCTCGACTCAAAACCTTGGATATTTCCTAAACTATCATGTGAGTGTAAAGTATCATGTGAGTGTGAATGCGAGTGCCCTACACTTTATACTGTTATATACAGAAGCAATAAACACTTTATACTGTTATATACAGAAGCAATAAAGAAGAAGAAAAAAAAAAAACAAAACTTGTTTCAATCAAAAAATAAATAACAAAATAACATAACTTAACTTTTTTTATTTGCAATATTATTTATTAATTTTAATTGGGTTATAGTTTTTTTTAATTATAATTTTTAATTTTTATTTTAGATAAACAAAATCCAATACTCCAGCTCAAACACATTAAAAAAAGATTATCCAAAAATACATTTATTAACTATCTATATCTCTTTGCAATTTTTCAATAATGTATGAGAAAGATCCATAGCCTTCATAGTATACTTAACAAGCCTATGTAGTGACATATTAAGAATTCAAAAGGCATTCATAAATCATTGAAGGAAAAATGTTACAAAATCATTATATAGTCATCTTGAACTTTTTTTAAAGAACCATCAAGTTTAAGTACTTGTAATCTTTCATGTTAGAGTTGTTATGCCATTTTGTTATGGTCTCTATAAATATGGATATGAAATTAATTAAATATTGAAAGAATAAAAAACAACATGCATCTACAACTGCTAACAAAAACTCCATAATTTACATAACAATGAAACATCAAAACAACTACAATGGCATTACAACTAGGATTGTGTATGTCATCTATCTGTGAGCACCTAAATTTATACAAAAAACTATGTCGGTAATTGCCCCTTCATATTGATAGATTTATGGTGGTGATGCCCCTTCGATGTTGAACACGTTAAGGCAATGTGCAATAGTGAGGCGGTGCAAGAGTCGGTAAGGTAATTACGTGTCTGACATTAAGTTTTAAAAAATGAGGGAGTAATTATCTCCAACACTCCTCTTTAATTACAACCGACAACTTAACCTTGAATCAATATAACTTTAACATGATTGTTGGTCTAACTCTCACCTAAGCTTACAATGGCTAAAAGCTTTGACATCGACTTTGTGTTGGATTTATTTTTCCTTTTCTTCCAAATCCTATATCCTATGAACTGCTTCATCTTTGCCTTTTTGTTGTAGGCTCCACATTTCAATTCCTTCATTTGTTGTTGCAGCTCTTCCATTTTTAAATCTTTGTTTATCATAAAAGCATAGAAAATCATTTCAGTTTGTCTATGCATGTCCTCTATTTCTTCAAAAAAAATCTCATATGAGGACTACTGCCACATGCCATCTTCTATTGTTTGCTCTTCATCATTAATCTTTTGATTATTAGTTTGCTACAATATAAGTTCTTAGTAGAATTTTATCTCTTGAGGACTCCAATACATGAAAATTTCAGTAGAATTTTCGTTTTCTACATCATTCATGTTGCCTTCAACATCTATTGCCACAACTTCTATACAAGAATCATCAACACAAGGCGTTTCAAGCCACGCTTCAAGCAACTTTATTTTTTCTTCAAATTGTGTTGCTTCTTCACAGTTGTTGCAAACATTTGCACACTTAAAATCATTGTTAAGTTTATATGAAAAAACATTTTCAAAAGCATATTCGTGTTGAAAATGCAATAAGAAAATTCTAATTTAATTTTGTCCTTGAATTAAATTAGGAATAAAATTGTAACTTTGCATTACATGACAACTTGTATCAGTTAACTAAGTTAAATTGACTTAGTTGACTGCGTTAATTCAAGTTGAGGGTCTAACTTGAGTCATGTAGAGCGTATCCTAGTTTACAGTAGCCTACGTTGAGTTTATTTTGAGTTGTAATATATTAATCAGTTTAACTAAGTGAAAGTCAGTTAAACTAGTTTCAACTAATGGAGGAACTAATATGAGGTCAGACAGTGGGGTGATGCTTCATGTGTTCAACCATTTAACTGATGATTCACTCATAAATAACTCATGTATGTCGAATCTGAGAGTTACCCAGTTGAGATTGGGGTTCAGGAATACTGTACTATCAATTGTATAATCATCTGAATTGTACAGGGGGGCATGCAGTGAGAGGAAGGCCTATGATTGATTGCATAATTGCAATTGAGGAATTTCCCTAATTAATAGGGGCTAATTCCCAATGAAATAATGCAAGGAAATAGAGATTTGGGCAAGCAAGAAATTAGTTAAGTATTGGCCTGGGCTTTTCTAGGAAGATGTGAGATAGATAAAGATACTATAGAGGTTGCTCAGGCTTCAGAAAAGCATTGTAATCTTCTCATATTTTTTTGACTAATTAAATATATAGATAGCAGGGGTTTTTAGCCCTAGCTTTCCCTAGGAAATCATTGTGTAATGTGTTGATTGAATTCTTTCTCTTATATGCTTCATGATTTTGCAATCGTTCAATTCTTTCCGTTGATGAGTAGAGTAGATTCAAGTCTATTGTTTTATTAAATTACAATTAGGCGTTTTAATCTACAAGGAATTTCTAAATGGTATCAGAGCATAAATCACTCTAGAAGAGGAGAATACGAGTTTGCCTTTTGTAGGTGAAATCTCTAAAAAAAATTGTAGATTCACAAGCTCATGCAATGTACTAAAGCACATGACAAGAATCTACTTCTACTTTCAACCAACGGATGCTAATAGATCAATGAAAATAATATGGACAAGAAGATGATAAATCAATGGCACATAACACAAGATCTATCTAGGGAAAGCCATTGCTCAAAACCCTACTATCTATATTGCATATATCATAAATATGAGTGAAGATACAAAGCTTATTCTCACTAGAAAAATTCCACACAAGTATGCTCAACTCTCTTAGCTCACAGGTAAGCTCTTGGCCAACACTTAGCCAATTCTGTAGCTCTCCAAGCCCCTATCTCCTTGCAAAATTCCTAGGATGAATAGACCGTATTTAAAAGGAATTCATGCTTCCAAAACTGTTGAATCCTAACATAGGTCCTTCTCTGATTGCATGCATGATATTTACAACTCAGTAAATCACACAACTGATAGTACATTGTCCCTGCACTATAGTATCAACTAGGTCTTTCTTAGAATCGACATGCATGAGTTTCTAATGAGGGAACCTTCAATTAACTAGAGTGACACTTGTGGATGCACTAGTGCAACAACTGAGTGTTAACTCTCTATTAGTTCCTCAAACAATTTGGAACTAATTTAACTGAACATAACTCAGTGAACTGAGTTATCTAATTACAACTCACAATTAAACTCAACATTGAACCATAAAACTTAGGGAGAACATATACATGACTTCAAAAAGACTTCCAGGCATAAATTCCTATGCTAATTAAGTTAATTAAACTTAATTAACTATTTACAAGTTTATATGAGTTTAGAATTCAATTTTAATTCACAGTTTAAATTCAGGAACAAATTTAAACTGGAATTTCTTGTTGCCATTTCTGAAAACTCCCTTTCGAAAAGAAAGGGATTATCAACTACCCCGATCCTATCTCTGTGAAACTCAAATTTACATCTTGACAATTCCTTTGTCAAAATGTCAGTGTCTTGCTCCTCCGTGGGAATGTACTCTAACAACATCATCCACTTAAATACACAATATCTAAGATGATGATATCATATATCAATATGCTTAGACCGATCATTAAAAACTGGATTTTCAGAGAGTTTGATGCAACTCTGATTATCGCAGTAAATCACAGTTGGATCCATCTACTGACCAAACAAACCAACTAGGTATTTTTCATTCAGATGGCCTCACATGTTGCCTGACTCACAGCCATGTACTCTACCTTTGTCGAACTGAGTGCAACCAATCTCTGTTTCCTGCTATACCAAGAAATTGTCACTGACCTAATACTGAAGATCCCTCCTAATGTGCTCTTCCAGTCGGATGGACTCCCTACCCAATCTGCATTCGTGAAGCGTTGAAGCTTCAATCCCTCTATCTGTCTATACCATAATCCATACTGAGAAGTGCCCCAAAGGTATCTCAACACATGCTTTTCTGCCTTCCAATACATCTTGATTGGCCTAACCATCGCTTGACTAAGCTGGTTAACTACATAGCACATATCCAGTCGTGTGTTCACCAAGTACATGAGTGAACCCATAAGCTTCATGTAAATAGTAGCTTCCACTACTTACCCTGAAGTAGCATCCTCCTTCCTCCAATTACCTGCTAGAGGAATCTCCATGGGTTTGCTTCTCTCCATGCGGAATCTCCTAGGTATCTCGTTGGCACACTTTCCCTGAGACACAAACAACTCCCCATCTCCCTACCATACCTCCATGCCAAGAAAGTAATTCATAAGCCCCATGTCCTTCATCTCAAACTCTCTTGCAAGGTCCTCCTTGCAAGACTTGATCAGTTTATCATCACCTGTCAATATGAGATCTTCAACATAAAGTATATCGATCAATATTTTACCTTCCACCACTATGTAGTATAGGTTTACATATGCTTCACTCTTCATGAAGCCTAACTCAGTGAAGTAGCTATCTATTCTGATGTACCAAGCACGAGGTGCTTGCTTCAACCCATACAATGCTCTCTTGAGTCGAACCACATGCGACTCACAGTCGAAGGTCTCAAAACCTTTGGGCTGATCTATTTACACATCTTCCTCAATTATGCCATTAAGGAAATTTGTGTTTACATCCATCTGATATATCTTCCAACCCATATGTGCTAATACTGCCAATATAGATCTGATTGACGAGTACCTTGCACTAGGAGCAAAGGTCTCATCATAGTCAATCACCTGTACTTGTGAAAATAAACAGGCCACAAATCTAGCCTTATGCTTCTCAATGCTACCATATGCAGCCTTCTTTACCTTGTAAAGCCAATAGGATTTCACCACTGACTTGTCCTCTGGTGTCAAAACCACATCCCAAACATTGTTACGAATTATGGAGTCATACTCCTCCACCATGGCATCAACCCAAACCGTTTGCTGCATTGCTTCCTTAAAGGAGATGGCTCTTTCACAAAACATTCACCCATAAGATCCATGTATCCAGAATACCTCTTAGGGGACCTCCTTTGCCTGTGCTGAGAAATGGGTGCTCCCACATTTTCCCATGCATCATCCAACAATCTGTTAGCCTCTTTGGTGCAATTTCTTCCCTCTTTGGGAGACTCTGCCTAAGTGGATGTCTCCACTCCCAAATCATCTACATGTGGCTGCTCCACATCAATCTGAAGCTCCTCAACCTCAAGAGCTAAAATATCCTCATCCGCATGTAGCTCAAGCTCCCTCTCAAGGGAAAATCACATGGCCTTCTCCTTATTGAATTTGATGTCCCTCGAACTACTTTCATCCTAATGGTTAGCAAGTACAACCGATAGTTTTGAGGTATATCAGTGTACCCCACAAATATCCCCAACTCTATTGTTGACTCAAGCTTCTTTCGTGCATCTTTGGTTACATGGAAATATACCAATGACCCAAAAATCTTGAAGTGGACAACATCTAACCTCTTACCAGAATAAGCCTCCTCTAGAGTTTTCATCTCAAGTATCCGATGTGGGATACGATTCTGATCATAAAACATTGTATTGCATGCCTTAGCCCACAATTGTAGTGGTAGGCCTTGATCATGCAACATCTCCCTTGTTGCCCCTACTATGCTTTTGTTCTTCCTCATGGCCAACCCATTCTTCTGAGGGTTATGGGGTGTCATCAAATCCCATTTAATCCCTTCCACTGCACAAAAGTTCTTAAACTCATTTGAGACATACTCACCATTGTTGCCACTCCATAGAGCTTTAACCTTCTTGCACGAATATTTCTCCACCAATGCTTTAAACTCACAAAACTTTGTGAAGGTTTTATCCTTTTTTTTGCATGAAAAATATCCAGCATTTTTGAGAAAATTCGTCAACAAATATAACATAATACCTATGTTTGGTCGTGGATGCTATCAAGAATGGTCCACACACATCTAAATGGAATCACTCTAGAATAGCCTCTGCTCGACAGTCTCTGTTGTGAAAGGAAGACTTGGTGTATTTTCCCAATGTACACCCCTTGCGTGCATCAACTTTCTCAAGCATACCTTTGGGAAGACCGGTAGAGATCTGCTACAATATCTTCAAAGCCCCATGATGCAAGTGGCCCAATCACCTGTGCCACAACTCGCTAACATCTCGTCTCTACACCCTTTCTTCTTTTTTGCTCAAAATAAGCACACTCCTCTACCCCCAGCTTATAGAGATTATTCACTTGAATCCATATCTTCTTTACTTGACCCGTGGCTATGTGTCGAAGGAATGCCTTTCCTTTTGATAAGATCACATCATAGCCTCTATCCTCAAGAATGGCAACAGATACCAAATTCTTCTTCAGCTTGGGCACATACATAACATTCTTCAAGGTGAGTGGAGCCCCATGCTCTCTCTGAAAAGTAATCGTGCCCAATCTAGTAACACTATACTTCCTGTCATCACTCATCTCGATATGTATCTAGAGATCTTTCTCCTCCAGGTCACTGAATAACTCTTTGTCGCCAACCATGTGGAATGAAGCTCCACTGTCTAAGTACCATACACTTCCCATCGTTGATGACACCATGCATGCAATGAGGGAAAGTCCACTTCGAATTGAGAGGCGAAAGCCTAACCCACCACTACTCCTGAGTACTTCTTATTAGACATCTTGAGTGGACAATTTGTAGCGAAATGGCCCAGCTCATGACAATGAAAGAACTTAACTTTCATGATGTATTTCTTCTTACCTCCATGATAAGAATCCGACTTGGAATGGGAAGCTTTCCCTTTCCCCTTATTCACCTTAATCGCTAAGGCACATTTCTCTTCATCATCAGTCTTTAATGAAGAGCCATCCCTGGTGTTCCTCCTGATCTCCTCCTACATCAAATCCGACCACAGTCATTCCCAATTCAACAGCTTCTCCTGACAATTGACACAGTCCTGATATCTATGCCAACTCTTTCAGAGTCATAGCAGAGAAAGACTCACCATATCATCCTGATCCAGGTGGATGTTGGTGGCCACCCACCTATCCCATTTGGACCCCAACAACTGTCTCTTTCAGTTTTTCAGTTTCCTAAATTGTAGCAGAGTTTACTATTTTTAGCAGTTTTTCGGGTCCTGAACTTCCGGAGCCGTTTTAAGGCCCTAAACGACGTTTTTTGGGAACTCTGGGGGCACATCGGTCCATTGGCCCATGTTTCCCTTCCTAAAGTTGTAGTGCTCGAATAGATCTTTATAACGAGCTATTGTATGCGTCAAACAGAGATCGGGTGCCGAAGTTACGACCCCAGGAAGTTGATGTACCAACTTACCCAAAACGGGGCCCACAATTTGGTGTTTCATTTTCTAGGGTTAGGTTTTGGGATGTGAAGGGTTTTCCATTGTTTCTCAACAATAAATAGGCCTTTGAGCCTCATTGTAACACAGTTCAGAGGCATGTATCCACCACATCTCTTCTTAGAGATAAGCTACCATCGCCCTAGTTGGTTTATTTCCAATTCTATTTGTAAGCATATTTCAGTATTTTACATTAATGAAATGAAGTATTATTTCTGCTCCATCTATGTGTTTATGGTTATCTCTATAATTTGTTGCGTTCCTGTTTAAATCCAGATCAGTGGTATCAGAGGGGTCTGCTTTTTCTCTATTTTTGTTTGCATGTCCCCAACGAGGTCGGGATATAAGGAGTTAGGGCTTGAACTGGTTGAACCTTTGCAAGACCAGCCTCACAAATCCTGACAGCCTCCCATGGCGGATGAAAAGAAAGATGAGAGGGTAGGAGATCCTATCAAAATCTTGCTCAAAGAAGCCCTCGAGCGGCAAAGGAACGCGATGATGGATAGCTTTGCGCAGATCCTTCAACGGCTACCCAGAGGTGATGCATCGACTTCCAACAACTACTCTGGAAATGCCACACCATTTAAGGTACAAGTTAATTTTGAAATCCCCATATTCAAGGGTTAAATAGAAACAGATGTTGTAGATAAATGGTTAAATCTGCTAGATGGGTATTTTTCTGTTCATGAATTTTCAAGTCAGGAAAAGATTATTTTCGCTCTTCTCAAAGCAGCCCCCCACATCAAGGATTGGGTGGAAACCTACTGCGAGCAGAAGGATGAAATTACAGGCTCACTATTTTCAGCCGCACCCACTTGGGATTCATTTTGGGATGCCATCAAGGAGCAGTACTACCCTGTTAAAAGCTACGAGGACAAATACATAAAGTGGACCATGCTGCGAGAGGGAAGGGACCAAGATGTGCCAGAGTTCACCAACATTTTTCATACCCTTCGCACACAGTTGGGTATCAAAGATTTTGATCTGCATCTGGTACTCAAATACCGTGGCTACCTACACAGATACATCCAGGAAGAGATGGAGTTCCTGAACATCTCATCGCTCGGCACGACGTGCCGATACGCTGTCAAAATCGAGCAAAAATTCAAACAGAAGA
>APFE031252305.1:0-11276 GCA_000404065.3 Pinus taeda
AGCTATCATAATCTTCAACCTCTTAACCCACTCTATCTTGCAAGTTAGGTTTGTTCTCATGGGTAATTTGAGATAAACCACACACACACACACACACAACACACGGATATATAGATATATAACTATATAACACTACACACACACACACACGGATAATATAAATATAATATATATATATAATATAAATTAGATAGAATATATATATAATATAATTGATTTCCAGCCAAAGAATTTAATCAAAAGAATAATTCTTCTTCTTCTTCTTTAAATGTGGTTCACGGGCTTCGGAGATCGGTGAATGTTACATCCACGGAAACGGTCCCGGGTAGATCCGTGAAGGGATCAGTCCCGCCGACTCATATCAGAGCCTAATCCCAAAGGGTGTCAAGGAGAATTGACCTCTTGACCTCTCATAGCAAGGTGCTTATGCGACGGGTACTCGACCAATTGAGCTAACCCTCAAGAAAACAATTCATTATATTTTATTTGGCCTACTATGAGATTAATCATAGATATTGGAGCTTACTTACAAAAGAAATAGTTACACATCCTACTAACCAACTTCATTTGGGATCTCTTATCTTGACGCCCAATTATTCAATCATATTGGAAAAAAAAAACATAGATTTTATTGACTTTAAAGGACCACTTGATATTATATCTAATATACAATGCAAAGCATAGGTTTTACTAAGAGCACATATTCACCACAACACATTACTAGCTTCTTTTTTCCTTTGAATATTAAGAAAGACCACTCTTCTCATATTCTTAAATAAGCATTTGGTTGAGTCAAGACTTATATCTTTGTGCCTCGTTTGATTAGATGTGAAGCATCTTGAGTCACACCCTACTCAAAATCCATCTATTAGACTCTTTTGGCTACCTTCTAATTTTTATTAATGCATTTTGTTGGTCCTCTAGTTTTCTCATATTTCTCCGTAACAAACTCTTGACATAGTACATCCCTCTTTATTTAAAGTCACTTCATCACTCACATTCTCTTTTTGTATGACCTATTTCTCAGATCCATTGACTTAGTTTCATCGCTAGTGAGTTAATTGTATTGATGTTGATTTGAAGCATTTTCATTTTCAGTTGCTATTTATACAATATTTGTAATTAAAATGATATTACTACAACATGATATATCAATGATGCAATTTCATTCAATATCTATATTCTCTTCCTCCCATAAAAGATAAATTTATGGTCATTATGTATCAACATTTACCCACGTGATTCTTTTAGTGGATCTCAAATCTTTATTTTCATTTTATTTTATTATATGACTTTAGATCTATCTTAAACCAAAAATCTACCAAGCACTTATAGGGATCAAATTTTGAGAACAAACGTTTTTATCTAAGCAAAAAAACTTGAGAAAACTTTTGAACATTAGAAATTTGATCTTTTTAGATGCTTGATAGATATGCGCTTAAGATAGATCTATGTTGTTTTATATAGTCATTATATTATTAAAATGGTTGACTTAATAATATTATGATTAAGTATTTTATTTTCAAAATGTTAAAATTATGTTACATAAACTCACTTGTTAGATTTTGGGAGGCATCCAAATGCATTGTACACTACCCTCTTCATCCAATAACTTGATGAAATACACTAATAATAAAATATTGATTTTAGTAATGAATTTTTTGTTGAAATTTTTGTCATTGCAACTCAAATTGTTGGCCTACATTTCTAGCTAACTACTTTAATATTGCAATTTGTTCCATGTGAACCTATTATTCAAAATTTAGGGAAAATTCATGTTAGATTTATGAGAAAAATACATCAAAAAAATGGGTATTTTTGTGACGTGATTAGCTTATTCCAACAATTTACATTATATTGGGATATACAAACATATCCCTCTACCTTTGATGTACAACACCTTGCTTCTCTTAGTGCATTAAATTGATTCAAATTTTGACTAAGTAGAGTTTAAGCATCAACATCTCTATATATCATGGTTGTTATATTTATACAAAGATTTGTTCACATTAGTAACTAAGCATTAACTTGATGTTTAAATTTTAAGTTCAATTTGAACATTTGTTTTGTGTGTAATTTTGGAGAGAAAACTACCATCCTTGATGTGTAATAAAATTTTCCAATTCCTAAATTTATGAGTTATGCAGGAAACTTCTTGTTCATTTACTCTTTATAGTAGTGCTTTTATTGGTTATGTATGTGTCTATGTGTTCAATGTTTGCTCCTTATAAATGTCATTTCTTTTATGGTTTTTCCCTCCTAAACATATATTTATCTAATAAATTTTAATATATATTATTTTAAAATCTCAAATGTCAAATATTAAACTTTAATTCTTTTATAAAATGAAAAGGAGAAAAAACATTAATATTGGGGACACAAAGTCTCCACTTATTGAACTTGCATCATAGCACATTTGTTCAGAGGATATTTAAATAATACCCCTATTCTTACTAGATATTAATAAAAACCTCTCAAAATCCTTTTATTCAACCCCCTCCAAATAAATCTTTCTAATAAAAATAACCCTTATTTTTACCAAACACACATTTTTATACCCCTCAATATCTATAATTACCCCTTACCCCACATCCCCTCACCCCAATAACTACAATATATCAACTCATTTTTCACAATTTAAAACCCCCCTTATGAATGAATGTTGTAAGATATTGGTAAACAAAGTAAAGCTCTCGTGATTGGGGACTTAGAATGAGAAATAATTGCTTAAACATTAAAGGTGTATCATATTATTCAAGATCAAAATACAAGAAATAAAGAGCAAAATATTTTTGATCCAATGGTAGAAAGCTTGGGTAAAGATCAACTTGTGCAAGGTTACATTAGAAAGAAAAATAATTTAGGTAATTTTTATGAATTTCTTTTCTTATGAATAACTTTGTAAAGTGTGGAAACCAATTTCTTTTTAATATTTTATTGCACAAAATTTTTAATTTTTAATTTTTAATATAACTGTTTATATACTAAATGTATTACAAATTAAGATATATTCATCGAGTTTTAGTCTTACTATACAATGCCTACTTACTATATAGTCTTACTGTTTTTAATTCTACTATCTTCATTATGTGCAAACCATTTCCTATTTTATTTTACTTTATTCAGAAGGCATTAACATAACATGTTTTGATGGATTTGATTTATTAAGTTATTATGGGTTAATCAATACATCAACATCATTTGGCCGTGGGGGTTTGGTCTAGTGGCAAGCGGACGATTTGCTAAGTCGTTCATGCAGCTATGCAAGTCACGAGTTCAAACCCCAAGAATACCCGAGGGACGTTCAAGGCGGCCTGGGCGGACCCTCCTAGAGGTCATAGAGGTAGCCGATGGGATTCAACCCCGTGTAACGCGAGTATGATACCACCGCTATTGTCGATTCCTCTAGTAAAAAAAAAAAAATACATCAAAATCATTTCAATATTTTTTCTTTAATGCTTTATTTTTAAATGAAAATTCCTTACTTATGTCGTTTTTTTTTAAACATGAAAATTTCGCAATGCCTTAGGACATAGCCTAACACCAATGAGAAGCTTTGAATTTACAAGTAAGAATAAAAATTTAGTATATCAAAACATTAATGACATATTTTAGGTAATTTTTATGAATTTCTTTTCTTATCAATAACTTTGTAAAGTGTGGAAATCTTTTTTATATATATATTTTATTGCACAAAATTTTTAATTCTAGATTTTTAATATAACTTTTGGGATGCTAAATATATTACAAATTAAGACATATTCATCCAATTAGTCTCACTGTACAATGCCTACTTAATATATAGTCTTATTGTTTTTAGTTCTACTATCTTTGTTATATGTAAACGATTTTCTATTTTATTTTACTTTATTAAGAAGACATTACCATAGTATTTCCCCAATGCCAACATAGATAGCGACCCGACTACACTGCTGAGAACCCTAGCGCGCGCAGGCCTGCCGCCTCTGGACTTCTGGTTCGCGCCCCTCTCCATCAAGATGGCCCCTCCAGAGGCTCCACTGGAGGAGGTCGCTCAGCAGATGGCTTTTTCAGCTCTTGTTAACTCCTTGCCACCTCAACGAACTCGCCCAGCCATTTCCAAATTCGTTAAAAAAATAGAAGGATTAGAAGAGGTTTCCCTTCCTCCTGCTCTGCCTAGAATGGTTGCTCTTGCTTTGGCCGAAAGGGGTCTGATAGGGCAAATCACTAGTCTTTGGCCCTCACCTAAAACTGTTCAGAGGTGGGTGGAAAGAAATTGGGTGGACAAAATTCAGGGGAAATTTGCTATTAGATTCTGTGGGAAGGGTTACTTCACCTTCCATTTCGAGACAGAAATGACAAGGATCTGATATTTCACAATGGGCCATATTTTATGGATTCCAGAGGTCTGTACTTAAACAAGTAGACGCTAGACTTCGATCCAGAGCTTGATATTCCTAATGCGGTTCCTGTTTGGGTGAGCCTCCCCCATCTCCCATTACACTGCTGGGGAGATGAATCTGTGCGAGCCATAGGAAATGCAGTCGGAAAATATATTGACAGAAGCGAGCCAAGAGACAACATGTAGGCATGTGCCCGTATCTGCGTCGAGGTCGACCTGGGCAAAGGACTTCCAGAAGCCATCAAGATCAAAGTTTATGAATGGTCGCAAATACAACAGCTTGATTACGAGCAGATCCCGTTCAAGTGTAAGGTATGTCACGAGTATGGTCACTTTGCTAATCGTTGTACTAAGATCATTAATGTGGATAATAATTCTCAAGAACAGCAATGGGAAGTAGTTAAAAGGAAAAAATCAGCGCCAGTACCTCTTTGCCTAAAGAACCCGGTCCCTCCTCTCTTAAAGCCCCTGCCATAATCCCATCTCCTCCGCCTTCCCCTCCCCACCATTCGCCTTCCCCTCCTCATCAATCTCAATCCCCTGGTGGAAAACCCCTTCAATCTCCTCCATCCTCCAACCCCTTCCATGTTCTGTCCTTCCCAGAAGATGACCCTACTCCTTCAAACCCTCCTGATCAACCCTCTTCCCCTCACTCTATGACAGCCCTTCCTCCCCTCTTAATTGAACCCATTCCCCCTAGAATCACCCGAAGTAACTCCAAAGATCAGGGATCTTCCCTTGATGGCCAAAAGAAGCCGGGGAGAAAGACATCAAAATAGCATAGGGATGAAAACGCCCAGAAGGATATAGCCCTTGGTCTGCAGAATCCAATAGAGTCTTATATTCAGGGCACAAAATACCAAGAAGTAGCAAGCAGAGACAAAGGAGGTAGAGCACCTCCTCGAACCACAGGTCTAAAATGATTAAAATTCTTTCTTGGAACAGTAGAGGACTTGGGCACCCCTCCAAAATCAATGCTCTAAAAGACCTCATAGTGCAAGAGAAACCATCCATCGTCCTACTTCAGGAAACAAAACAAAGAGAATCAGAAATCAACAGGATCATTGGAAAGTATAAAGATTACAAAGGAAGCATATGCAAAGCTAGAGGAGCTTCGAGAGGAATCACCACCATCTGGAATCAAAATGATTGGCGCAGTGAAGCTGAGATAATCGACCAGCATTGGATAAAAACTATTCTGCGAAATAGTATTAGCAACCAACAGATAGTCATCTTCAATGTATATGTACCCAACCATTACAGGGATAAAGAAACCTGCTGGGAAACTCTTAGCAACCGCATTATGGAAGAAGATAATAGCAACATTATAGTAGGCGGCGACTTCAACTTAATTCTGCACGCTAACGAAAAGCGTGGAGGGAACTTTCAGCCAGATCCTTTCAGGAGCCAAATGGAAAACATAATGCATAGTGGTGATTTAATAGATATAGCTCCAAAAAGCCGCAAGTTCACATGGAGCAATTGAAGGCTGGGCAGCCACAATATCATGGAGAGGTTGGATCGATTTTTGGTCAATATCTCCCTCCTGTCAACCTTCTCATCAGTAAACTCTGTTGTTTTACCCTTTGCGGTATCAGACCACTATCCAATCACTCTCGCATTGGATAATCACTGCGCCCTTGGTCCGCTTCCCTTTAAATTCAATCATATATGGAGCAATCAGCAAGATGCCCGAAATATCATCCAGCTAACCTGGGGACAGCATATTGAAGGTTCCCCAGGCTACATATGGGAGAACAAATTAAAGAATGTGCAAAAAGCGCTTAGGCATTGGGCCAAATCGCACTACAAGGAGCTTGAGAAGGAAAAACATGAGTTAAAACTCCAGACTGCTGAACTTCAATGTACAATAGAGCAAAAGGAATACTGTCATAACGAAAAAAATCCAAGAAGAAGAGTTGTACAACAAACTGAGCAAAATTAAAAGGCAGGAGGAAGAAAAGTGGCGCATCAAATCAAGGCAAATATGGCTAGAAAGTGGAGACAAGAACACCTCCTTCTTTCACAAACAAGCCACTATAATACAAGTCAGAAACACCATAACTACCATCATGGGCAGCGCAAGGAATCAACATGTGGAGCAAACAAATATCAAAGAAGTAGCCATAAAACATTTTAAGTATCTTTTAACTGAAGCACAGGAGGAAGAATCTTATGACGACTTGCTACAGCATTTACATCCCAAAGTCACAGAGGATCTGAACAAAAATCTAACAGCAGAAATAAAAGAGGAAGAAATAGTTGAAGCAATTTGGAGTCTCCAGCCCAACAAGGCACCTGGACCGGATGGATTCCCAATCTGCTTTTACAGGGACTACTGGGAATTGATAAAAAAGGACCTCATCAAATACATCAAGTGGATCCAAAAAAAAAGGCAAAATTGGTGGATATACAAATTCTACCCATTTGGCTCTTATTCCCAAGGAGAACCGCCCATCCAATTTCTCTCGCTTCAGACTTATACCTTTGTGCAATTCATCTTACAAAATTTTCACTAAAATCATAGCTTCTTGGCTCAAACCCCTTCTCCCGATGCTTATCTCAGAAAACCAAGGAGGTTTTATGGCTAATAGACAAATTGCAGATTCTATTCTCTTAGTTCAAGAGGCCATACATTCAAGCCATGCAAGGAATGAGAAAGGCTTCATCCTAAAACTAGATTTGGCCAATGCCTTTGATAGGGTAAGGCATTCTTTTTTATTTGCAGTTCTTCAAAAGATGGGCTTCTCACCTCTCCTTATCAATGTCATAAGAGCTTGCATCTCTGGACCTTGGATCGCTCCCCTCATCAATGGAAGACCCAGACCCTCCTTTCAATCCTCAAGAGGGTTAAGGCAAGGCTGCCCCTTATCCCCTTACCTCTTTATCCTCATGGCAGAATCATTCAGTAATGCCCTTGATCAAAAGAGGCAATCAGGCCTCATTACGGGCATCAAGTTTGAAGATGGCATCAAAAATATAAACCACTCCCAATTTGTTGATGACACCCTTCTGTTAGGGGGGGCGACCACCATTACTGCAAGAAGATTCAAGTCTCTGCTTGACAAATTTATGAGATACTCCGAAGGCCAAATAAATCACCTTAAAAGCTGTATTTATGGATGGAATGCTTCATCCCAAACAATACATAGTATTGCCAACATCTTTGGTGTTCCCTGTAAGTTAAATTAGGATTGTTTCAACTATTTGGGAATGCCAGTAACCATAGGGAAGGTAAAGACTGGAGTCTGGGACTTAACACTTGACAAAATGAAAAGAAAAGTACAAAGATGGGAACCTTGTGGCTCAACCCAGCTGGACGACAGGTTCTTTTAAAATCGGGTCTCTCTTCCCTCCCCTTATATCAATTCTCTCTGGGCCAAGCTCCAGCATCATTCCACCGAAAAATGGACAGCATCCTCAGATTTTTTCTATGGCAAGGGGGCAAAAACGAAAAGAAAAAGTACAATCTAGTAAATTGGAAATAGGTCATCCAAAGTCCAGAGAATGGAGGTCTCGGCATTAGGTCCCCATCTCTTATGAACTTAGCATTTGGTGGTTAACTGATTTGGAGACTCCTGGACAGTCAAACTGCATGGTGGAAAAAAGTCCTAGAAACAAAATATCTAAATCAGTCAAGACTGCATATTCTTACATCAGAGATACCCAACAGACACTGTACAAAGATATGGAAACTATGTAAAAAAGCCATCGCATTCATGGTGCCAAATGTTTCTAAAATGCTAAAAGGAGGTGAAACGATGAATCTTGGCTCGGACAAAATCATGGGGAACCCTCCCATAAACAGTCTTCCAGGTATGGGACCTATTATTCATTATCTGCAAAGTAAAGGCATATATAACTTGAGTCAAATTTCTCAATGGAATGTATCATCTAATGCCTGGGTTCAATGGGAATTTCCTCCTATACCCCACCATCTCAAAGTAAGCTTTGACTCCCTTTGCAATTACTTACACAGTTTCACCCACCATTAAAGGTGAAAAAGACGAGTTTCATTGGGACCCTTCGGGAGCAAATTATTCCATTAAAGCAGGATACAGCTACCTGAATAACATGGAACACCCCACTACTGTTTGGGCTCACTAGAAGATCTTAAAAAGAGCTGAAGCAATCCCAAAAATCAAATTTTTCATGTGGACACTTCTGCATGGTAAGCTTCTAACTGCAGAGAACCTCAGGAAAAGAGGCATTGTCGAACCTTCTAGGTGTCCCAAATGTCAAGCTGCGGAGGAATCCATACAACACTTATTTATTTCTTGTCCCTTTGCAGCCTCATGCTGGAATAGCATCGTTCCCTCTGCTCCCCCAATTTGGAATCCCCAACACTCTATTGATGAAGCCTTAAATAACTGGAGGAGAAATTATCCTTGGCAATCAACGAAGCAAAACCCAGCTAAACGAGTTTGGAATGCCACTCCTTTTGCTCTTCTGTGGCACATATGGATAGCTCGAAATAGTATGATCTTCCGAGACAAAACAACAACCATCAGGCACATTCTCGTTAAAATCTCAAGCCTTGCCTCGGAAACTATAGCCTCTAAAATAACAAAGAAAATCGATCCAGTCAGCCTATGGGTAGAAGAGCGAAATCTTATTGGGAACATTATAGACAGAACCAGCAGTATGTCAACAACAAAGATCAGTAAGTTCAGAAGCAAAGTCGACAATCCGGAATGGAAAATCCGCCTCACAAAAGATGAATTCAGCAAATGGCTCCTTTCAAAGAAAACTCATTCTTTATTCTTTGACGGAGCTTCTAAATCTAATCCGGGAGCAGCCGGTGTAGGGGGCATCATATTCGATCCTACCGGAGCATCTGTATCTTCCTTTGAATGGGGTTTAGGTAATCTAACCAACAACAGAGCTAAAGCTCTGGGTCTTTACCAAGGACTTTTACAGCTTCAGAAACACGGGGTCAGCAAAGCCCTCATTTTTGGCAACTCGGCGATGATAATCAGCCTAATGAATAGCAAAAGACAAGCTGCCAATATTTTTCTCCATCAAATCATCAGTCGGTGTAAAAATATGTTGTCTCAGGATTGGGAGTACCATTTCTTCCATGTCCTGCGCTCCAACAACCAAGAAGCAGATAAGAGAGCTAGTCAGGCCTGCTCTCCGGAAAAAGGGAACCTCCGATGCAATCACGCAACCCTGTACCAATTCATCCCCTGATTCTCTTGATTGCCCCAAATCCCCTGATTCACATGTTTGCCCCATTTCACCTTCCTCCAATGAACTGCGCCTCTACCACCAAGGACTCTGATCAAATCCATCACACATTCGATTTCTCCTGCAGCAAATCTCTGTCTACGCAATTGAATCTCACTCATGAAGATTTCAAAACAGCAAATCGAATTTCCAATAACAGATCACGTGATTGCCCCTGCCCCCTCCTTGTGATTCGGTCCTTTGCGCGGGTCTGTTTTTCCGCTATTTATTACAGTGTCCTCCCCCCTCATTTTCACAATGCGCCTCCCCTCCGTGCTCATACCCTTGCCTCCTTCCTTGTGGATAAGCCCAGCCCCGATTTTTTTCCCAGGTTTCCCTTGGTTTTCTCTCTCGTCGATCCAACCTTCCAACCTCCCTGTCCCTTCTCTCCTCCTGCTATTTTCTGTTGCAGCATTTTCGTTTCAGGTTTAGCACCTGATCCTCAAGCTGTTAGCCCTCTCAGCGCTGTCTTCTTTCATCTTACAGCAGTAAGATCGTGCCTCCTTCCCAAGCTGCTTCAAGCGAGAGCTGAAGCCTTCAACATGGACCGAAGCGAAGACTGCTTGCACTGTCGGGACCTCTAAGCCGAGATCGAGCAAGCCATAACTCACCAACGGCTGTTAGATGAAAAAATCGATGCGGCCACTCGGATTCTCACAGCCAAATACGAAGCTGACCTTAATCTGTTTCTTCATCGTGTTTCTTCTCTGCAGGAGCAATTCACCGGCCTCACCAACACCTGTGCACATATTCAAGAGCCAGTTGAGATCCTCAAGTTCATGGTGGACAAGATCAACAGTGCAAATGGACCAAGCACCAGCTCCTCCAGCGCCAGAGTTGCAGCAGTAGACAACCATCCTGAGGCCTCCAACGCCCGTCATATCAGCCATATTACCATAGACTAGATGCACTGTAAAACCAGCTTGTTGCTATCTCAGTTCATAAGAATCTATACTTGCTCTAGGAACTTACAAGCGAATAGTAAAGGCATTTTTGTGTATTGCCACAATGAAATACAGTCACAAGTTTCTACTGTGACTTCATCTTTTGTAAGCTCGGAGTTAAGCCTCCTTCAACTTTTTTGAATATATCAAGGAACCGATTTTGTAAAAAAAAAAAAGAAGACATTACCATAGCATGTTTTGATGGATTTGATATATAGTCTTATTGTTTTTATTATCCTTGTCACTACATAGGTATTACGGATTTGCTAATGCGTTGAAAACTGAATTAATCAACTTTGATTAAACCACCATATGTAAAGGTAAACATTAGAAAACCAATATAATTTATTTTTTAATATTTTAAAATTGTATTTATTCACCTTCTGATTGGTGTAGAGCGATTGGGTCTTATTAAGCTATCATTATTTCCGTTGTCATTGTCATACATGTACTTGTCATACTAGTACATGTCACAACATCGCCTGAAAATAAATTGGATTAAAATAATTTATAAGCATTTCGTTGGTGATGAAAAGTGTTGATTTTGCACCTTCAATACAATTTGACAAATTTGTCGGATGCTATTAAAAGAGCCAGTTCACCAAGGCTTTAAATGAGCAGAGTACTAGAAACGTTGGGTAAAAGTTTCTTTGGAGTCCAAAATGTTTTTCAAATTATTTTGACAAACCCTCTCAAAATATCACTTTGATACAACGAAGTCA
>APFE031252306.1:0-18484 GCA_000404065.3 Pinus taeda
TGAGGATGCGCTCTGGCAAACATAGTTTAAGAACTATTGGGAATTTTTGTATTTTATGCAGGGTCAGTGACCTTAATTTTCATCGAACTAGGTTGAGATCCGGATTGAATTAGACCTCACGAAGGCATAATGGGGAGTCCAGATATGAGATAAGTTAGACTGCTATGTGAAACTTGTATTGCATGCCTTGAAGCATAAGACCTCCGCTGTCAATGGCATCTTAGTGGGCAGACTCAAACAATCCCCTGTTTCAGAGGACAATAACAACATTAGCACAAAAGCCGTGGAGATCATCGATATTATTCCTCTTTCTCATTCTCAGCTCAACCTCTTACCCACTTTGGAGATCGCTATCACTTAGGTATGTCAACATTTTTTTTATCAACCAATAAACCATGCCCATTACTATGTTGGATCCAAATTAAGTTTGATTTCAAGACTAACAGACTGACTACAAGGCCGGTATCTCTTCAGCGTTCTCTGATCTGGGCCATGTCATAGGTTAATTGTTTAGTTTATTTAATTAATTTTCATTCCAAGCATCATGCACCAAGGGGGTATTCTTGCCTTGATTTTTTTTCGTAATTAGTTTGATTTAGAATTGCTTTCCGCAAACATGCCCCGGGGTCGCAACTCATAACATGGACTTCCTTCAGCCAAGGTTTTAGCTCTGAGGTATATCTATTCTGCCAAAATTGCCGAGGGGTTTCTATTTCTCCAAATCCTAAGGTTTGCCCCGGCCTCATCTCTTTTTTACATGCTGTTCGGGTGGGGTAGACCACAGTGAGAATGGAACCCCGGTGGACAGCATAATACTCCCTCACCGAAGAACCAAGACCCTACTGGCTAAGTATTGATGGTTTGATTTATGTTCATTATAGGACGCCATGTTTTATAGGATCATGTTCATAGCTCCTTTCTTGGATTCGATCCTCATAAGACCTTTACCAATGTCATGAACATTGCGCATTTTAGGTGCTTCTTGCCAGGAGCATTTGCCTATATGAGTTGTTTATTGATTGATTTGTTGTGTACACAAGCCTCCTTTCTTCCTAGGAACAATATATTTTTTAGTCACTATCTGGAATATTCTCCAGATGCAGGGATTCAGTTCAATGGGCATGCTCTCTAGCAATAGCAGCATGTTTGCACTAATGGTTAACAGGTCTGATTACATTTTGGATCTTGCGCTTGGAGGGTGGTAGTTACTATCCAGGCCAAGCCTATACTGATATTGTTGTAATTGCACCTACTGGATATTGTTATAATTCACCTGTTGTGGCCTATGTAATAAATTAAAAAGAAGTCCACCTTAACTACTGAAAATCAGGTCATGCCAATGTGTAATTCTGACCATCTTTAGAATCTCAGCGAAATTTGAAAATAAATTCATTGATTAACTTTGAATCTCACAAAAAATTGAAAACAAATTCATTGATTAATCCTGTCAAAATTTAAATATGTGCATACTAGGCTCTCTCTTTAGAAAAAGAGGAAAAAAAAGTGAGCTGCAAAGGCAGCCTCCACAAGCTAAGTATTGGAGTCCAGATTACAAAGTCGCCCTATTTCATAGTACAAAATTTCCTGACAGACTTAAAAGCCAAGAAAATACGTTTCGTAGTCATTAAAAAAAGTGCTAGAACAACAGCACATGCAAAGGATTGCAGACATTTTCCCAAGTGTTAATACTGCAAATTTTTCCCAAGTGTTAATACTGCAAATTGAGAGAAATTTATTGCACTCGTTCAAAAATCTAAACATTTAGCATATCATTTTCTATTCTGTATATAAAAAAAAATCAAACAATAACAGAATAAAGCATTTCAACTAGACTTATTCAGATGACCAAAAATGAACTTTGAATTGAAAAGGCGAAACTATGGACAACAATATGAAATATAAAAAAATTGGTTTCAGTTTGCTTTTTACAACAAGTCTTTACCTGGCCAGCTCTGAATTTTGGTTGAAAACTTTGTCTGATTATACCTGATAAGTGATGACCATGTTCTTCCAGAATAAAATCTCAGCCATTTTGGGGCTAAATGTGATTTGAAACATAAAGCTAAGCCTAAACTGTGTCATTTCACTGTTAAAGTGTAAAACTTATATAGATTGTGGAATGAATGTGGTGCAGATGATGGACGAGGAAGCAAAAATTGAGGCAGAAGTAGCAGAGGTCCAAACATGGTGGAACTCAGAGCGATTTCGCCTCACACAGAGACCATACATTGCAAAGTATGTAGTTCGTCTGAGAGGTACCATGCGCCAGAGCTATGCGTCAAATGAGCTGGCCAAAAGAAATACAATGAAGAAGTGAAATGAAGAAGTGTCACCGCACGTAGAGCCTGCAACAAAAATAGGGGTGCTGAAGCTTGCAACAATGCCTCCAGCAACAGTCCTCTTATCAAGATGCCATCACCGCCCGTATGTTCGACAGCGCGTATGCTCGAAAACACCAGCTGAACTTTGCGAAGGCTATCCTGGAAGGAGCGTGGGTAGCCAGGTGTAGCGGGGTAGCCAGGTGTAGCCAGGACCCTGTGGATGGTTATATGTTCACATATACCAGCATGTTCCTCACTGTTTGAACTAACATTTAATTTCCTCAACTAATACTAACATTAATTTACGCGGTAGGATTTACAAGTTTCAAAATGTCACATAAACAAAGAAGATAACCTATTGTTTTAGCTTCGGTTCAGCTTCGGTCAAGCTTCGGTCCTCGGGAAGAGGCCAAATAACACGACTAATAAATATGTTGCTGAGAACTTGGGTTATCGCTAATAAAAGCAAGTAAAAGCAAGTAAAAGCAGCTAAAAGCAGCTAAATTAATGCTATGTCCATCGTGATCGATTACTATAGTCCCATGCCTGAAGGCAGGGACTAATAAAGTGTCCAAAATATAGAGTCTAGCGTTACGTCAATTGAATTGCTTCCTAAGAAACTAGTTCTATCATCTACTATACTACAAGGTGGTTCATGAGTTGGATTATAGGGGATAGCTTCCAACTGTGTGTTTATTGCAGTTTCTTCAGTTATTTCTGCATGGAATTCTCCAAAACGGGTTTTTGTGGCACAAACATTGAAACTATAATTCCCAAGGATAGAGTTGGTAAACATTACACGTTAGTTGGGACCATTTATTTCCGTCACTACATACTTCATGTATCTTTCATAATCAACTCTAAGCATATCACCCTTCATCTTTTGAGGTAGCAAGAGATGGAACCAATCATTTGAGAAGTATCCATTAAGTTTTACTAACCAATCCCTACTAAGCAGCATTCCATAAGCCTCTCCTATATCGACTACCACTATATAAATGACTTGTGTGTATTATGGTTTAGCAGTCATCTGAATCAATACATCTTTCAATTCCCCAATAACTTTCACATTTGTTATGTCTAATTGCATGATTCGAGTTTTAGTTTTCTCAAGTATGCCAAGAAATCTTTTAGTAATAGCTTAAGGCATCACAGTGGAGGAGGCACCTCAGTTGTGTACATTCATGTTGAAGATTTGAAATGTGATAAGGAAAGGGGGAGTCATGGATTTTGATTTCCTTCCTATCATGGTTGCACTGACATCTTGAGGGTTTCGATTCATTTTCAATAGGGTGGCTTCCATGGTTGCTGGATTTTAGGCTATATTGGGAATATTAACAGGTCTCGAGATCGACTTCTGGGTTTGGCTACTTGGAATGGTTGGAGTTTTGTAGTTTTGCTCATAGCTTTCAAGAGAAAATCCCTTTGCTGCATTAATTTCGGCAAATCAAGGTATATGATATTATCCCTAGATTTCTTAAGATCGTCCACAATATTGTAATCAATGTTATAAACAAGATAGGGCAGAGTAAACATAACAATTTTTCCATTCCTAGGAGGGAGTTTACCATTTTGATTCACCTTAGTTCTAGTGGGAGATGCACTTTCTTTCTCTAGATGATTTGCAACTAGGGTATTCTTGGACTTACCACTAGGTCTACCCTTTTCAACAAGAACTTTAGGAGTGGGTACCTTCAGAGGGCGGACATCCCTTTTGGTATGATCCATAGGTTTTATCACACCCGCAAGTGCTCCCTTGCTTCGTGTGTGGATTTCATTAGTGTGGATCTCTCCCATACTGTCTTCCTGGTAATCATCATTCTCATTTCATAGAAATCCCACAATATGTTGATTTGAGATTCTTCCTCCAAGGGCTCTTCTACTCGGTATTCTTTCTCACCTTCTTGTTCTGGCTCTAGCTCCACTATAGGTTCTTCTTGGTTAAGGAGCGATCCTATGAGAGCCAACTCTTCTGTATTTAGATTCCCTTCATTGGGTGGAGCAGGCAGTGCAAGTAGACCATGATCACCTTCTGTCTTCTTATGATAGAAAGGTTTGAAAGGTTTTCTGTTGTTATATTCTCCTCCACTCCTCCTTGTACTCTCTCCAAAAATTCCTTTTCATATTGATGACTGTATTTGTCAACTTTTTAATGATCCGATGCAAACCTTCTACATTTGTGGTATCCTTTTCTTCGGTTTCAGCCCCTTTGTTATCACTCCCATTATTCTTCTTGGATGCTTGACAAGCTTTCTTTCCTCTAGGTATACGATGCCATGTTGTGGGACTAAGCATTTCATTCTCAACTTTTACTGCTTCATCGATAGCACCGTGTAAGGTTTGTGCATTACTCCTTTTGATGCACATTGTAGTAAGGACACAGAGAGCAGTGATGTAGAATTCCATGAGCACCTCCTCACTAGGTCTAGCGGTGGCTAGGATTTTGTTGAACAAGGTGTTGAACCGGATGTTAAAATTCTTAACGTTTTCTTTGGCTTCCATTTTCAAATGGTATAGTTGTAAAGCTAAGGCTGCAATAATTTTGTCATTGCCATAGTTGTCTAAAAAGGCTCGTTGGAAGGTAGCTCACAAGGTGGTCGATCGAGTTCTCAAGCTAAATTACCATGTGGATGTTGTACTAATCAGGGTAAAAGCGAATAAGCAACATTGTTATGAAACCAGCTCACAAAAAGATAGAAAAGATAAATCAACGCCTTAGAATTCAGCCTCTTTGAGGGGGCAACCTCCTTTACATTACACAAATGAACAATTCTTGGATGATACGAATGAAAAGACCTCCTTTCTATATATAGGAGTCTAGGGGGTCATAACATAATCAGAGTCGACATAACAATAATAATGTAAGGGCACAATAATAACAATAGTGGGCTTCTATGGGGCACAATAGTAATAATATGGGCACTGCATGGGTACATCAATATAATAAGTGGGTTGTACTAATAACAATAAGGGGTTACACTAGTATTATAGGGGTCTAACAAACATACTATATCTTCATCAGCCACCTCGAGCATGCTCACAGCCAGGAAGAAGGAGTGAACATGGTTACGAGCGGTGTCTCCCTTCCTAGGGTCTAATTTAGGCAATACTCTTTCTCCATTCTTGGGTAAGGGATGTTGCTGCCCAAGTATTGCTATGACGTCCTGAGCGAGCCAGGGAGGAAGTGCTCTCAGAGGAGGTGGGAGTTGGTTTACACCCGGTTGAAGCTGGTTGCTACCTGGAAGAGGAACATCAGCCATATTATGGATAAGGATGTTCTGGTTGAGGGTTTCTTCGTTAGGATTTTCTAACTCAAGCCAGGGATTTCCTTTAGAAGGGGAATCCTTAGGAATTTCTTCCCAAGGAGATTTGATACTCTACAAAGAATCAAGCATAATATCTTCAAGAGAAGGGGCTACATATGTCTCTTCGTTTATGTGATAGAACCTTTTCTTTCTTTTTTCTATTGGAGGTAAAGACTAAAAGATAGGAAGCTATGATAGGGAACACGCATAAGCCCAAGTAAGTCTTTTGACAAGTTGTTCCTGACTCACACGATATTCCCACAGTGTCTCTTCTTCGAAATGAGGCTTTTCTGAATGAGAGGAAGGGTCTTTTCAACCTTCATGATCCATGCATTAATCTTTTCGAGTCCATGCGGACATTTAAATCATAAAAAGTTGTGGACATCGGTTTAGGCCCTCCTTCTAGTTCCAATTTTTTAGACATGGCGAATTTTTGCTATACCAACAAGGGTAACTACTCTAGTCTATGTCCTAACTATCCTAACCTATCCTACAGGAGAAAAACGAAAGGAGATTAAACATCATAAATAAATCCCAAGTCTAAGTGAATCAATTATTGGTCCACATAAGACCAAGGCTCTATTAAATCTTAATCACAATGCAATTACTCATACATGAATATACATTCCTTTCCATACAAATAACACTTGCAACTGATGTTTAACAAAGTCTGTAATTAGCAACCTTTCATGAATTATCAATGCTATTGAATTACATTCAAATAACCAGGAATAACCTTGAACAACTAGTTATTAATGTGCACAAAGAAAATCACATTTGTCCTTATACCAGCAACAACACACTCATTCTAAACATATCAAAGAAAAGGGAAGCAAATTGAAACAAGGGGCTCCTTCTTGAACCAAATAGTCCTCTTTATTCACAATAAATCAAATTTGTTTTCACCAAACAAAAAGCCCCCAATTTCCTATTCGGAGGGAATATTTATGCAACTCGAAATGACTCTCGGTCTTCCTTTTCACCTTTTGACCTTTCCACTGTCCTCTTTCATTATACAAATCAGAATACACAAATGAAGACAATCAGTGTCACTGCTGACACATAGAGGGCATTTCCTATCACTAGAGCCATTCATTTCCTAGAGAAATGAATGGTTGTTGATTAGAGTGGGTGACTGTGTGTCATTTCTTCATGATGAAATGTGGGGCAATTTTGCTTTCATAGGAAACACCTGGAGATATGACCGCCAATGATTAAAGCCCACTCTTCAAATATACATATATACATGGATAAACTCTTCTGGTCTGCTTGCCTTATCTTGGTTCTCACTTGCATAGTTAGCCAACATCAGTCACACTTATACAGATATGATAAAAATGTTTAAAAAACACGAATCTTGCCTTCATGAAGCATTTATAGCATCAAGAGACAATCGTGAAAGAATCGACCCCTTGTCTTTAATCTACGCATTGATTCGGTCTCACGGGCATAAATCTGATTTACGCTAAAAATCCTCACAAAACACATAACCGGATCTAAGATCTCGACCTGAAACATTATATACAGGAACTCATACCTTATCAGGTTTGGAAGATGGTAGCGCGCTATATATACATAAGCCCTCGGCTCCCTGATAGGGATAACCGATTAAACCCTGGACCCGATATATATGTAATATATCTGATGATGCCATTGGGTCCAAATACAGTGGAGAGCTATATATGTATATAAGTTGAGGACCCCACCAATAGAGATATACGATGGGGCTCTAGACCCAAAATATGTGCATTTCAATTAATAAAATTGTCGGGTCTTGAAGCCATGTATTTGATGTGTTTTAATGTTGATTGTGGTGAGCAAAAAGGGGTCATTTATGCATATTTAAGAAGGATTTTCTTTGTAAATTGTCATAAAGGAGTAAGGTGCCATAGGATCTTTTTTTGGGGGTTGGAAAGGTCCTGATAGAGGAAATGAATGGAGGGTTAAGAAGGGTGGTGAGATGACCGTGCAACAGGGGTAGGTGAAAGGGGGGGTCTTGACCGTTAAGAATTGAAGACGTGACTCGGCAATTAGTTGAACTCTCTGGGACTAAACATATCATTCAGAGAGGTAGAAGACAAACTTTTAGGGGACCCATTCAAAATTTCAGCCAAGGCAAGTTTTGATAGGGTGGTGGTTGTCGCCACAATACAATCACATGCATTTTATCCTAATTTAGGCACTATCTAATTATAAATATACCAGGGATTTGAATTGATATATGCGATCTACAATAATATTTGAAAGAAATTGGTAATAAAGATCATTCATTCGTGATGAGAAGTGAATCCATTTAAAAATAATTGTTTCATATAAAAGGTTAGCCAAAACGATTGTAAAATATATATCGCATAAAGAATTATTCACATATTCAACATAAAATAAAGATCATCATCATACAAAAGTGCAATAATAGTAATAAAAATTTAAACTTTCATACATAAACAATTCGAGAAGAAATCATTTCTTAATACATAATTTAAAAGGATTACGGGATAAAAGTAGCATTTATAATACATCCTACTCATGTGTTTCAACAATATTGATCTATCTGCAGTCCATTCAACACCATCTAAGAGTACAAAAGTGCAATTTCAGTAGAAGATACTAAATGAAATAAAAAATAAATCTTGTTCCATTAATTTCACGAGAACTTCCTCAAAGTGACAAAAGTGCATGTTTTGAAGACTGTTTCAGATAAAATTCTAGACCCCTCTCTATATGCATGAGAGGGGTTTAAATACTAAAACTATAAAACTAAAAATAGATTACTATAAAAATAGTTGAGGAGGTTTAAATGACCTCCCTCAATTTTTGCAAAAGTAAAATCAAAATGGAAATAAACAAGGTGACTAACTATCCTGCATTTGATCCTTCATACGCAAATATCCATCATGGGCTTGAGCTGCGTTGGTTGGTCGACTTCAACTTTCAAATGTCCAAGGAATATAACATCGATCAGTGTTGGTGCCATTTTCTCCACAGAAGTGGTCAGGCATTGAGTGGTCATACATTGGCTCCGAGGCTTTACAAAATGTTGCCAATATGCCTCCCAATTTAACCTAGTTGTTTTCCTTATCACTTCCTTTTTTTCTATTGTTACGTGCTTCCATTGTTGTACAAGTTGTTTCAAATTATGAAGGAAAACCCAAATGGATTTTGCCACAAGGTTGGCACTATGTAAATTTTCATTCATGTTTTATATGACACTATTTGTTGCCATCATTGCGTCTGCTATTGGCTTTTTTGTTTCTTTTAGACGAGAATCCCAGCTTGCAAATAGGATTTCCTTATGCGACTCTTCTAGCTTGGGCAGGTTGGCCTTTCTCCCATCATTTGTGTTTTGCCAGGCGATAAAATCAGAGACCTTTTCAAAGATCTCATCATATTCAAGTCTCATTTCCATGACTTGACTCGTCAGTTTATCTCTTGTTTCGCAATAATATTTGCACTGTGAAATCTTCTTGCAGAATAATTCTTTCTGGTGCATTAGCTGGGAGTTAAGATAAAGTGCTTTGGTAACAAAACTTATCAATTTTTAGATCATCTTCGTGTGGATAAATTATTGCCTATATTTGTGCTTGCTTCTTGGCTAAGCTGGTTCGATGTTCTATTTGTATTAGTTCAAATACCTATTGAAGCTTGGCCAACTGTTTCTCTGCCCGCTGGTCGGATTTTACTTGTTGTAATTTTTGCTCAAGCGATGTTATTTTATCTTCTTTTTCTCTAACTAACATTTGTATTTTTGTTGCTTTGTCCATGGTCACTGTAGTGTAAGCACATGCAAACTGTGATAGTCTAGTAAGGTTGGCATATGGGTCAACGGGTGAGTCTTGCCATAGAACATTCATTGGTTCGTTTTTAGGGGTAGTAGCAGCTGTAGAGTCTAATTTCCTTTTCGTCGTTGTATTTTCACCACAACCTTATGCTGTGGTCTATAGAACACATCTAGAGGGAGAATTTCTTCAGTTCTCAATTTTTTTTCAAAAGTGGGGGTGGCGGGGATGTGCTCAACCTCTTGTGTATTTGTAGTCTCTTCCACTCTAATTTTGAGAGTTGTTTTCTATTATGGAGTTTGCAACTCTAGCACCTATTCCTATATGTTGACACTTGCATTCAAATTATTCCACTCTTCCTCTAAATCAATTACCAAGGGTTTTACTGGATGTGCGGAGGTAGTAGAGATTTCAACCTATTTGCTAGCTAAAGTTTCTTCACATAGCTTCTATGTCGATTGCGATGTACCTTTTACTAACTCCATGCTTATCCTTTTCGCATTTTGTGATAATTGTTGCAATTCCCTGGTAGATTTCTCTTGAGATTCCACTCCAGAATCGGTCTTCGAATTTTCTTTGGAGTCACCTTCTATAGTCACACTGGGAGTAGGCTCCCTTATAGTTTCAATCAATAATTGGTCCAATGGGACCTTTGCTAACCTCCCTTCTCTGTAACTGTAAAAATTTTCTAGATCTTCATGGGAAAAAAGTAGTTGTGCCATATGCTTAACCTCTGTGAAGGTGTTTTTCTACAAAAAGATGTCATGAGAGGCATCTGCCTCATTGCTGAATACTTTTATTTTCACCAGAGTGGTGAAATTTTCGAGAGTGCCAAACGGGTCGAATTACCTTCTAGGGAATTTAGGTAATGATAGAGACAACATGTTCTCTACTTCTTTGAATGCATGCCATAGGTCTTGCAATGCAAATTCTCCACACTGTACAGGGAATGTAGGCCAGATGGCCTTCTTTGATCCTTCAATGTCTTACTCATTCCTCCCTCACTATATGTTTGATAGTCTATCTCTCTAGCCATCAATTTATCTGGAACATAGCATGGGAGGACGTGGGGAGAGGTGATGCTTCCAAAAACCCTGATATATGTAAATGTTTCCTCCCTAAACCATCTAGCCACTCGGAGGATGTCAATTTCAGCTTCTTGGGAAAACTTGGGGGTGTATCGATTATAAAGTCGCTTGAAAAATATTGAAAACATGTGGTTGAAAATTGGGTTCCCACATGTCCTTGTGGTATATGTGAATGGTTTGTGGATTTCAAACAGTCCATTTCCATCCCATGATAGGGAATTTTTAACTAGAAAAAATTGCATCCATGACATAGGCGCTCATAAAAAATGGAGGGTAAACCCTCGAAGCAACACTTCTTTCCCTTCTATACTCGATAATTGTTTTTTCTAAATTGTCACATAGAATTTGTGCCCAATTTATTACATTTGTATTAACAACTGCATCTATTAATGATAGCCATTATGGGGATAACTTAGTACTATCGAGTCTACCAAATAGTCTACATAACATAGTCACTGCAAAAATATGAGGGGCACAAATAGACGAAGTAGTGTACATACTGTTTTTATCTTTCTTGATGTTTTTGTCATTATTGGACCAGGTCAGGGTGTAGTCTGCTCGATCGTCATTTTCTTTAGCAAACTTCTCTATGAAGTGCCTATTGTAGATGACGTGTGGCTCTAGTAGGTGGTACGTAAGCCATAGGTTGTCTGGGGTAAAAGATCCCATAATCCCTTGGCTTCTTGTCCTAAATTCTCTCTCTGAGATGTCAGCTTCATCAATAACCCATTTAACCATGTTGGTATAAGGGATTATCTTCGGCCGGATGGCCATGCGGTGCAAAAATGATCATATCGTATCTAGCATGGAAGCATATGAAGAATGACATCCATCAGCTGTAATTTTTGTTTCCATAATTGTCGGTTACTTCTCCTCTAATATGTTATACATAGCCTCCCATGTAGAGGTTACTCCCTCTATGTTGCATGTAGTATTCACAAATAGAGGATTCATTTTTGACTTCTCAGAAGCGACTACCTTACCTTTGTTCACCATTGTTATCAATGCTTTGCTCTACAAACTTTTCTTGAAAGTGAGGAACAATAGCTATCGAATACACAAAGATGAATGTAAAATGAAATAATGCAGATAGCTTGTAAAGGTGATAAAAGGAGTTTTATTTGAACACACCTAAGAAGATATCATATCACACTAAATGGCTTTTCACACATAAATGGAGTTATCTCTTACTAAATGCCCACTAATAATTCGTTATCCCTTAACTTTAATGCTGATAAATGTTTGTATCGTAAAATGAGAAAGTTTCTAGGGTGACGAGCCTTTGAACTACGATTATAGTGATAGTGTGATTTATGAAGAAATATCACATATCGCAATATCGCAATATGCCTTTCCACCTTTGTTACCTTCCATTGTGTTTCTGCGAGATGCGAGATGCGAGCCGCTCGTTAGTTGTTTCCAAAATGTAGCTAGTTGTCAGGTTTATCCTATGTTAAAGACCCTTTTTATTAAATGGCGGACCTAAAACATTTGCTTATGATATTTTAAGGAGTGGGTCTAGGTATTAATCATATTCCACAATATCAGCTGGTGGTAAGTACAGACTGTTCGTTTAAATGGCCAAAATGTGATGCGATAAGAGTTATAACACCATCGCAGTTTCACATCTCGCATGTTTCGCAATGAAATTTTTAAAGTGGGCCCTTTATGAATGGTGCTATGCGATGCGAGAAAAAAGCATAAGGACTTAGTTTATGTCAAGGTATATGATTATTATCTTTTCTTTATTCCAAAAACTAAAAGAAATGCCTAAATGCTAAGTTTTGTTTTTTGGATAGATTTTTTGAAGGGTCCCCATTTTTTAACGTAACATTAATACTATCATTAATAAATAGGGGGTTGTTGAATACCACAATAGTGAGGAAAGACATAATGGATAACTAAAGGAATGGATGCGATGAGTCACATAGCGCAATTAATGATTTAGCTCTCAAGGACTGATACAGACATCTTCACTAATATTTTAATTCAAATGAATCTGTAAGAACACACGAAACACATCTTGCAGTTGCATAATGTGAAATCAGAGAAGGTCTTGAACATTATATATTTGTAATAGGGAGTAAACATATTGCAATATTGGAACAAAGGAATCACCATGATTTTCATTTAATAATCTCAGAGATACATTGTTCAAAAAGTAGAGATGTTCTAAAAAATAACATAGAGTTTCTTCCACCAAATTATGAATCAGTTTTCCTTTTTTAGGAACATATATATACAAATACCTTAAATCATCGACTATTAAATAAATATTCCTTCTTTATCTTTTCCATCATTGTAAAAAATCACTTATAAAAATTCGAGCATCTGCAAAGGCACAACCCTCTTAACCATCATAAAATTCTTGTTAAAAGCATAGTGGAACACAAGGTAAAAATAGCTAAAAAGTAAAATCAAAGGCCATAACTCACACAATAAACATGATCTATAGTGATGATGAGAGGATGTTGATGCTTTATGTGAAGGTGTAGAACTAGTGGATGAAGCATTAGAGCGTTCGAAAGTTGCTTGCATCACTACCACAGGGCTCGGGGAGGAGGTGGAATAGAGTTGAATTGCCGATAGTGAAATCTGAGATTGATCACCCCTACATAATCTAGTTTGCATTGAGATACCCTTAATTATCTCGAGAAGGTGAAGTTCTTTCTCAAAGAAGTTCATTATGGTTGTTCCTTTAAGGACTAGTAGCTTCTCGGGAGCTATACCAGTCCTTCTTTTAATCTTAATCATCTTCTCATTGTACATTTCTTGTCTGCGCAACTATGCATTAGCTCCCCACTAGTTAGGTTACCCGGCTTCAAGTGGGTGATTCAACTTGAAATCAAACATTGCCACCTCTTTCTGTAGCCATTCCAAACTTTGTTTCGATTTAGCCCTGGCTTCTTTTTTCAAGATAACCTTGGAAATCTCTACCATTGCTTCCATTTTATCAGATATGTCAAGTGGCCTTAACTCCTCGATTGTTCTCTTGATTGTTCTAGCTTGCTTTTCATTCTAGAGAGATGTAAAATATTCAACGCATATATTCTTTTGAGCATGTCTCAAAGCTATTTGTTCCAATATTTGGTCGATCTCATGAATGATCTTGTCCCACACCACTTGTCTAGCTTCGATGAGAGCCAAATTTCCTTTGAGTTTAGTCTTCAGCTCTATGTTTTCTTGAGTAACACTTTGTAAATCCCTCTTGATCTTATATATGTTTGAATTTTCCACTTGGAGTTACTTCTCTTTCTAGGCTACATGAAATTTGGCTACATCTAACTCCATCTCAACTTTTATCAACTTATCCTCAGAAACTTTCAGCTCGGTTAATTCCTTAGCAAGGCGATCGTTTGGGTTTTAGAATCATTGAGGACGAGTATTGTGTAGACATGATAAGTGATCCTATTCCATAAATCTGTCACTGTCATCCAATGAAGTAATTTTGTCCCTGCTTTCATTTAGCTCCTACATTATCATTTCTTTCTCCTTTTCACTCAGGATCAACTTGGGGGTTTGAATATGCTCAGCCCCAAGCATATTTAGTTGTTGTCTCAACTCTAGATTCTCCTTTTGGGTGTCCTGTAGGACATCTTCCACTACTGCATGATCTTTAGGATCCATTACCATCTTCATGATCAGTTCTTTGTAGAATTATTTATGTTGAAAAATAGCATGGGGGCTAACTTTCTCAGTCTTGATTTTATCGATATAAACCTGAGCTCGATCAATTGTCATCTGGTGCTTGTTGATGTCATTGTATTAAATTTCTCCCACCTGCCTTTGTTGGTTGACTTTGTCTGCTAGAGGGACACTAGCCAAATCTAGAGACACATCTAGATCTTGGAACTGGGAATCATAAGGAAAGGTTTAGATGGATGGGTGCTTTAATATGATTTTCATCTCCTCCCTCTCTAAGTCTATTACAACTAATAGCCGAGTGTGTTGAGTGGTGATTTCTTAGGCCATTTCTTGGTGTAACTTCTCTTTTTCTCTCATTTTCCTTTCTTGGATGAACCTGAATTGTTCTTGCAGCATAAAGGCTTTCCCTCAAACTCTCAGATGGCTACTTTGGTTGACAATGTCGATGAGGCCACTGGTGGTATTTCCTAGTTAACCTGGAAACCTAGATTATTGGACCCTTATGCTTGAAGTTGGATTCACTGTTCTCCTCCTCCTATTACCATTCTTGTTCAAGCCCTTGATTTCTAGCCCTTTTATTAACCATTCCTTCTTCCATGTCAGTTTTTCTTGAAGTGTCAATAACCCTCTTTTGTGTTTTGTCAGTGATAATTGGGGGCTCAATCTCCATGTCTATATTAAGAGGCTAGGAATCAAAGTTAGCTTTCCATTCAACCTCGGGCTTAGGATCATGCACATAAGTTGAGGCTTTAATCTTTTCCCTTCTCCAAGCAAGGAGGCCTCTGGGATCGTAATGCCAAATTTTTCCTTTCTCAATCTCTAGGGCTTTAAGCAATACCTTAACTATCTTGAAGGTTTTCCTGGTACTTATCATAAATGGACCTATCAATTGTCACATTTTAAAGATGACACCTTTCTTGGCCAGTATAAAGTGAAGCAGGTCAACAATGAGGATTTTCTTGACGAATGTGAGGGTTAGTATACTCAGTGGTAGGAACACTGGGAAATTATAAGGAGGGAGTTCACACCTGTAAACTCAAATTTCTATATGGTCCTCATAGAGGTAACAGTCTCCAATGATAGCTTACTCGTGGAGTTGGAGGAGTTTCTTTTGCTCATGGAATATTCTGGGAGGTGGGACTCCATGAGTGATTCGGTAGGAAATAGCCATGAAGGATGAGATGAATTGAGAGTATCCACCTAAACCAGGCCTCTTCCTTACTGAGATATTCTAGTCAAAGTCTAAATTTCTCTCTTTATTTGCGAGCAAACATATCTAGGTGGAGACATTGGAATTCCTCAATATGGGCATAGAGGTACAAGTGAAAGAATAGTGAGTAGTAGTAGGAGTAGGAGGAGACTCTAAAATAGGTAAATTCTAAATGAATGGAGGATGAGAGGTATTTTTGGATGTTCAGTTGGCATCGAGGTTGCTTCATGTTATGCAAACAACCTAGTGCCACCCTAGTTAATTTCAGGGTGGCCTATCCACCCAATAGACAAATGATAGCAACTGAGACTAATTGAACAAAGGTATTAAAGAGAGCTAATGGGAATTGAATGTTAGGGGGCAGGATTTTGAACACTGGAGCAAGAATTTTCTCTAGGAATGCTTGATGTTCTCTTGCTTGAAGTGCTGTGAAATAACCAACTAGGGTTTCATCAGTGAATGTTCACATAGTGGGAGATGCGGGGAAATTGAGAGCTCTCTGAATTAAAAGGGGGGTTATCTCTAGGATTACCACACCTGAAGTAGAAACAAAGTAGTTTTTCTCATTTTGATAAGAGTCTCCGAGCTAAGTTCCAAATTTAGGTAGGTCGTGGACTGGAGGGGTAATTTGAGAGTACAACCCAGAAGACATGACCCTAAATGGGTCCTCATTTCTCAAACAGTCTGCGAACATTTCATAACAAAGGTTTACGAGAGGAAAGGGGTAGAGAGGGTAAAACATTTGGGCTTCATTGTCCGTTAAAGGCCCGAAAACCATGCTTTTGACCACATGGGTGTTGGGGCTTGTAGGCATCACGTGCTTCATCAATTTGAATAAAAAGAAAGAAAGCAAACAATGAGTTTGGGGTGTTGGGTTACCTAGACTCCCCAGGGGGAATGAAAATGACTCGAGAGTGTGTCCATGACCTTTGAGAGAGTGTATAGAGGAATCTTGTGCTGCTGTCCAGGTGAGGGGCTCTTTAATTAGGCTGAAAGATCAATGTCGGGTGAAAACTTTAGGGATTTAGGTATTTTATGCAAACGACACAGACATATGCCCAGGTGGTGGAAGATGGTGGCAAGAGAGGGAGACACGTGACAATTCCATAGTATGTCAGGAGGACAGGGGAAGAGATTATGTGAAGAAGTGAGTGATTTCTTATTTCACCTTTCACTTACCCTTTACCACTATACTTGATACTTGAGAATTGTCGATTGAATGGGAGGAGATCACCTATTGGGTGGTTCCTACCTATTATGATGGAGTGTACCATAGATCAGAAGTAGTATTTTTTAGGTGTTGAAATGAATCAGGACCGTTTGGTGACCACTGACCATTCAACACCTAGGGCTGGCATCTCTGTTATCCCTTTTGTATGTGCACTGCTAGAGTTATGGTTAGGTGTCAACAGATTCAGATCTCAGGGGACCCAGGCTGTTATGAAACCAACTGGAAAAAAAAGAAAGAAAAGATAGTTGAATGCCTTAGAATTCAACCTCTTCGAGGGGGCAACCTCCTTTACATTACACAAATGAACAATTCTTGGATGATTCAAATGACAAAACCATGTTTCTATATATAGGAGTCTAAGGAGTCACAATATAACCCAACCGACCTAACAATAATAATATAAAGCCACAAAAATAACAATAGAGGGATTCTATGGGGCACAGTAATAACAATATGGGCACAATATGGGCACAAAAATATTAATAAGGGATACAATTACAATAGTAATGGGGTAATCTCTAGTATTATATGGACCTAACATGCCCCTCTCCTTCAAAAAAGTGTTTTCCTCAACACTTGAGTAGTTCTAGATGCTTCTGTATAAAATTATCATCCTCCCATGTGGAATCTTCAGTGGATAAGTTCTTCCACTTAATGAGATACTTCGAAATTGATCTATTTTGTAGTTGTTGAGTTTTTGTTTCTATGACTTCTTCCAGTTCCAATATATTTTTTGCTTCGTCATCAAGTTCTGGCAATATTGTTTGGACTGGGAGCTTGTCACCTATAACCTTCTTTAAACATGAAACATGGAAAACTGGGTGCACTCGAGAAGCTGTAGGAAGCTCCAATTTGTATACCATAGTACCAATCTTTTGCAACACCTTGTACCGACCATAATACTTTGGTGATAATTTAATATTCTTCTTAGCTTGCTTGAGGGACATTTGTTTATATGGTTGTAGCCATAGGAATACCCAATCACCTACATCAAAACTTATTTTGCTGTGATGTTGATCTGCTTGTTGTTTCATTCTATTCTGCGCCAACACGAGGTTATCCTTTAAGAGTTGGAGGACTTGTTGTTGATGCTCGATGTGCTATTCCACTGCTTGAACCTTAGAATTTTCTCTTAAATATGATGTGATGGATGGTGGCTAATATCCATAAAGTGCCATAAATGGGGTCATTTTTGTTGCTGTATGGAAGGAAGTGTTATACCATCATTTAACCAGAGGCAACCATTTGACCCAAAGTGTCTGTTTATCGGATACAAAGCAACGAAGATATCCTTCCAAACATTTGTTTACTATCTCAGTTTGCCTATCAAATTGAGGATGATAAGATGAGCTATAAGCTAACTAAGTACCAAGACAAGAAAATAATTATGTCAAAATATTTCCAGTGAAAATGGGATCTCTATCACTTACAATAATCTTTGGACTTCCATGTAGCTTTTGAATTGTTTCCATAAATGCAGTAGAAAATGTACTCGCTTTTAACGGATGTGATAGTACACAAAAGTGTGCATACTCGGTAATTCTATAAACTACCACCATGATGACACTCTTTCCCTCAGACTTGGGTAAACCTGTGATAAAATCCATTGAAACCTCCTCCCAACGTTGACTTGGAATGGATAAAGGTTGTAATAGACTCAGGCTATTAATTGTTTCAACTTTATTTTGTTGGCAAGCCAAACATTCCACCACAAACTTTTTAATATCTGATTTAAGGCCATCGCAAAAGAAGTCCTTCTTAACCCCGTGGTAATTTTTCAAAAATCCTGAGTTCCCTCCTAAGGGAGAAGTGTGCAATTCCATAAGAATCTTTTGTTTGAGTTGGGAATTCTTACAGAGGTATAAGTGATCTTTGTACCATAACGAATCATTTTTCTAGCTAAATGTA